>CAXKVX010000677.1:0-50503 GCA_964058865.1 Eleocharis quinqueflora | reverse complement strand
CCAAAAGTTGAACTTAATTGGGCATGATCCCCAACATATATGATCATCGAAGAAGTATTGGCACGACCCACAAGTAACAGAAATATCATAGTTCAACCCAAAAGCTGGGCTGAATTGGGTCTGATCCCCAACATATATGATCATTGAAGAAGTATTGGCACGATCCATAAGTAACAGAAGTATCGTAATTCAGCCCAAAAGTTGAACTTAATTGGGCATGATCCCCAACATATATGATCATCGAAGAAGTATTGGCACGACCCACAAGTAACAGAAATATCCTAGTTCAACCCAAAAGCTGGACTTAATTGGGTCTGATCCCCAACATATATGATCATCGAAGAAGTATTGACACGACCCACAAGTAACAGAAGTATCGTAGTTCAGCTCAAAAGCTGGACTGAATTGGGCCTGATCCCCAACATATATAATCATCGAAGAAGTATTGGCACGACCCACAAGTAACAGAAGTATCGTAGTTCAGCTCAAAAGCTGGACTGAATTGGACCTGATCCCCAACGTATATAATCATCGAAGAAGTATTGGCACGACCCACAAGTAAAGAAGTATCATAGTTCATTGATTTTGTAATTAATAAGCACATGAAATTAAGCTCTGAACCGAAGGAAGAAATAGGATGGTATTGTCCAAGGTTGTTGCTATGCTGTTATTTTTGGTAAATTTAGTTTTGATTTTTTCAATGTAATCTATGAAATTCGAATTATTGATTTAGAAAGACTAATATAATCAAAATAGCATCCAGTGTAATCTATTTTCATACGCAAAATTATTTTCAGATATGATAAAAATGAGAACACCATAGAAAACCAATTTCCAATCATACAAACAGTAAATTTTGCAAAACGGATTTGTTAATTTAGCGTCGTAATTATAGTTATTTTAAATAAACGACTTTAGAATAGTGAACAAAAAAATATAAATAGTTGTACTAAATTTACACTTTTAGTTACCTAAAAAAGTAATAGATTTTAGAATTTATACCAGTCATTCCTGTTTCTAAGAAAACATTAACAATAACATGGTAGCTTTATGTGATGGTTTTATTAAAGCACTTAGGCTCCTCTTGAAATCACGACGTCCCTTTGGTGTTGCTCCTTCCACCAAATTTTAGTCTGGTATTTTCAGGAGCGCAATCACAATTCACAACTATTCATTTACTTTTAGCATCAGATTCAACTGAAACACTAGGTGCTTATTTTCCTCTTATTTGATGAGGAAATGACAAGTGTTGTTGATAGTCATAGAAAAAGATGCTTATTGATGCGGTGCGCACGAAGGTCGCAACTGACTCATATTTGGATACAGAAAAATGGCCACACAAAATTCAAGTTGATCAAGAATTTATGTCTACAATTTGAATTCTGAGCCACGTAATTAAGGGTTGCATTTTCAGAAAATTATTAAGAAAGTCATTAACATTAAGTTGACAACTTTGAGTTTTGTGCGGTAACATAATTTAATGCTGATTAATAATGTATTTAGACTGATCATCCGAACTTCATTCTGGGAGTATGAGATATGGATTTAAAACTCTTGAAGTCTAGTTTTTAATGGTCCAAGTTTCGAGTGAATTGAAGTTTCTTACAGAAAGTTATGACTGTTTTAGTGACGAAGGATCAGATTGGACTGTCTAGTTTTTTGTTTTTCTATTTATTACGAATTCTAGAGTTTTCTTCTATTTTAGTCCTATAAAAGAGGATTAGTGTTCTGTTATTTGATAATGGATTTTCAATAGAAAAATTGTGTTTGTTTTCTTATCTTCTTTGTGTCTTTCTATTCTTCTATTTTACCATAAAATCGAGAACTTGAGCTTAACGAGCAAAATAATTTCGGGACCAACTTGCGTCAATTGGTATCATGAGTTACACAAGGACAAAAATCTTGGTAACAATTTAAAAAAAAAGGTATGTAGTTGCTTTTCAACCAAGACATAATCCTAAAAATACAATGAATAATCATAAGAATTTTAGTAGAATAATCATAACAATTTTATTAGAAATTTTTAAAGAAAGAGATTTAATGTGAACAATCAATCAATATCTCATCCAAGAAACATAACAAATTTAATGATAAATATAGACTAGTGATGAGTTATTGGAAGCCAATAACTCAAGTCAAGACATGCTTAAAACATCAAGAGATTGCTTCACAGTGCTCAACAGAGCATAGTATTACCATAACGCTCTAGAACTCGTCACAACGGGTCAGCAACCCGTCATAACGGGTGCCCAACCCGACACAACGGGTCAGAAGGAGATAGACAAGGCAGAAAGCAACGTTACTGTAATGCTTCCCTATGGTGTCATAATGCCTTTCAACTCGTTATAACGGGTTACTACTCAGACTGGCCCACAAGACAGCCAAAGAAGAAAAGAAGGGCAATCCTAGAAAGTGCATAACCTATTATAACGAGTCCCACATGACGTTATGGAGTCTCTATGTCACACCCCAGAAATAATGACTAGCTTAGGGGGTGTAAATCCCGCCACGTGTACTTGATTTCAAGTACACGAAAGGCTTAATTGGCCACTCAGAAACACATATAAGATTTATTTATTATACTTAATTTGAAGGAAAAGCACACATTTCACACAGTACATAATCATCCAACAAATACATATATATAATCCAGCGTCTGGATACAAGGTTTTCAGTGGAAGCAAAACAAAAGTAAAATACATACTAAAGAGGGCGATCCCATTAAAGGATGTGGGACCGACCCTAGCTAACCTACTACACACTAATCCTAACAAAAAGGAATAAAATAAAACAAATGAAGTGATCCTCAAAACGGAAGACGCTGGGGACTCCATCCTAGCGTTCTCCTCTGGACAGCAAAAGAACTTCTGCTCCTTACCTGGACCCCACAACCAACCGTTGAACGTGAGTAAATTATAAAAATTTACTCAGTGTGGATTAAGGTCCAGCCTTTGGGATTATATTCGATTCAAGGTTGGACCAAATCACATTTACTGAGAATACCTATATTTAGTTACTACACCTGACTTGTATTTAGTTTAATCATTAATCAATTTAAATAATTAAATCTATCCAAGAGACGACACGAGAAAGAAACCCAAAATATTTATGAGGAATAGTAGTATACAATACTAGTAAGAAAATATATCAAACTCCCAGACAAATGTTCAAAGAATCAAATTTTAGAACCCGGGTGTAGGACTTCAGGATTCGCCCCCTTAGACGGGTCTAGTATGTCAGCCGCCAATCTAAGGGTATCGTTAGACGGGTCTAGTATATCAGCCGCCAATCTAACTTAATTCTGAGTTTCCAGAACGAAACGCCCTGGTAATAGCATGAGCGGCTATAAAAGCACACACTCGATCAAAAGCGAACCGAGAAGCCTACCTTACAAAGAGAAAATAATAAACATAAACTCTCGGTCTCAGTCGTCATACGGAAATAAGGAACCGACTACCCGTTTGAGTAACAATAATAAAGGAAACTCCCTGTACCAACCAGGGGCCAAAGGGGAGCCCCATACTTCCTCTGTACCAACCAGGGGCCAAAGGAGGAAGTCCTTCGAATATTAGGAGATCCCGAAACATCGGCTAAATAGAAATATATAAGAACGGAATAGCTCCAATACGTCACATATGACACGCATACTCTAAACTGAGAAATCGAACCTTAATCACTCAAAGGAAGATATTATAATATTTATACTAGTAAGGATCTTGAAAATCAAACACTCGAACTGGCACTACGAGCCACCAAGTGATGGTCATCGATGGTGAGCAGTGGTCGAATGTCCTTAGGGACATCCTGAGAAATGGACCCCACGGGCGTTGAGCTTGCGTACGTAATCCATCCTCACGATGCCCCCAGACTACATCCGTCCTAGCTAGACTCACCGGCCCGACTCTCATCACTCCCGACGAGAATATATATAAATAATATTTGATACGCAACTACCTATAAGTAGCTAATAGCCTATACAATCTGTATATCGGATCTTACATGCAAGATGAGGTGCAATGACATGCAAGTGCAGGTTGGACTCATTTAATGGTACAGTTACCAGTATGCAAATATGACAGTTCAAGTTCTACGGGCCTGATTAGTCATTTCTGGAAATTTGGTACCGCAGTTCAGTTAGGTAAGTCTGGTAGGTCCTAAATAAGAGAGAAAGGAATATAATCCCCAGGAATCCACACCTGTTATCGAAGAAGTGCGGCGTTGATATCTAGGTGTTTATTTGGAGAATCTCTGCAATGTCATCGACTCTGTCAGCGCCCACATGGTCACGAGTCACCTTGTCTTCCTATTTGGCGTTAGGGTTTTATCAGTCTAATGTGTTGTAACATTCTTTAACTTGTGAAATCATATAGAATAAAATCTAAACGTTGAGACGTCCTTGATGCTTCTAATATAATGTCATTGTCATGTTTACTTAGTCAGATCTCTGTGCAGTGTCCTGTCTGCACAGAGAGTGTGACAATACTTGATATATTTATCATATGATACGCAGTTCAAACTTTATTTATTTTATTAGATTTGAACTCTCAAATTCCAACAGAAAATACATATATAAATACAAAACAAGTAGTTAATTTGGTACAGAAACATATTTTGTCAGACCAGGGTATCCTGATTCCTGACTATATGTACACATGCATGCCCACAATAAATATACCTCTAACCTCTCCATCCCGGTAAAACATATATAGAGCTTAATTAATTAATTCTTTATATTCATAAACATAAACACACGCACTTATATTTATTCTGATAGCATGCTATACAGCGCTAGCTGTGATATTTTTAGGGTGAAGTTCGGTGCTTATACAAGCACCATATATAGTCTCACTTAACTTGCTTCAATAAAAGTAGTTAATTTACACTACTTGAGATGCATAGAGCAAAACTATTAATATTTTTATCATACTTTAAATAATGTAAAGAGATGATAATAATTTGAAAACAATATTAAATAGCATAACTACCGTAATAGCTATGCTATTCTCGCGATAGTTTTTTGTTAGAACAATAGAACGTATATACCGTAAGCGTGATTCACGCTATTTAAAACCGTATATAATATTCGAGTATATAATAATAATATATACATCCCCCATCCCCCCCTGAGAAATCAATCGAACAAATTAAGAATCATATTACATATATATATATTTCACAAAGATGGAGGCAGCATCCAACAGCAACGGAGGCTCAGCAGAGAACCAAGTGCATGTCCCTCAATCTCTCCCTCTTGAAGGCCGTGTCGCTATTGTCACCGGTGGTGCCGGCGGCATCGGCTCAGCTGTCTCCTCACACCTCGCATCTCTTGGTGCGAAGGTGGTGATCGCTTACATTGGCGACCACGTTCCCGCTCAAAAGCTCGTCACTGCCATCAACTCCACTTCTTCATCTACACGTTCTATTGCCGTGTCATGTAACGTGTCGAAGGCTTCTGAAGTGAAGTCGCTTTTTGATACTGCTGTCTCCACTTTTGGCCCCGAAATCCATATATTGGTCACCACCGCAGCTGTTCTTGATTACGACCACCCGAAACTTGCTGAGACGAGCGAAGAAACTTATGATTTTATGTTTGACACAAACACAAAGGGGACTTTTCTCTGTTGTCGTGAGGCGGCTAACAGGCTGGTCCATGGTGGGAAGGGAAGGATTGTTACATTCTCCTCTTCATGTGTTCGACCCGGGTATGCTGTCTACGCGGCAACTAAAGGTGCAGTTGAGGTAATGACCAAGATTTTGGCGAGGGAGATGCGCGGAACAGGGATAACAGTGAATGCAGTTGCTCCTGGTCCCACTGAAACTCCGATGTTCTACAATGGTAACCATTTTGGCTTCTAATTAAGTTTCAATTATAATTTTTGTTGGGGCATAAGCACAAGTAGTGCTTTAATTTGCAGTTCTAAGAAAAATCATCTAATTAAGAAGGAACTCTCGGCTCAGCATATATCATAACCACACAAATTTTGTTGAATTTTCAGTTATTTCGTTTAATTGACAACGAACTTCTCAGCACAAAAGTACATTTAAAATAAGCAAACAATATTGGCATTCTGATGTAATTCAGAATAAATGCATCCTAATTTCTTACTACATTGTCATGTAACTCATGTTTAATCAGTACTGCACGCGCGATATGTGGTTGTATAAACTTGTCCTGTTTTCAATTTTCATCTCTTTAATTAATGCTTTTTTCTGATGTAATATATAGGTAAAACAGAAGAGGACATGGCAAACATCCTAGCCGAAGTGCCGCTTGGCCGGCTGGGGCGTCCAGAGGATATCGCACAGCTTGTCGGGTTCCTCGTCAGTGATGCCGGTATGTGGGTAAATGCGCAAGTTGTACGTTGCAATGGGGGCAATGTCTAGAGTGTTTAATTAAGTGTTAATTGATTAGCATGGATCAATTTTTTGTTCTTTTGATTTGGATTATCTGTTTCTTTGTTGGTAGTAGTTAGAGCATCTTCATTTCTAAAACTCTTTGAGTTTCTAATCACTAGTAGAAAAATGGGATTTAGCAAAACAAACACAGCAAAAGATTTTATTTAGTGTAGCTATTTTCATTTTTGCTACACTTGTTAGCAAAATCATTGGTTAGTGTAGCTGAGTTATGTAACTCTTGAGAAACTTTTCTTTAATAAATTCTTAAATGTATATAGCAACAACATATAGCAAGACTAAATCAAAACAAATACACTACCACGGAGCTTGGTTCAAGAAGTGAAATTTGGGAATTAATATCGGAAAGATCGATGCTCTCTAAAACCCTAGCCGCTCCCTTGCGGCCTCCACCTCATCTCACCTCGCTTCCCATCACCTCTCGTCGCCTCTTGTCACCTCATGTCGCCTCCCCTCTTCTCGTCTCGCCTTGCTCACTCCATCATCGCCTGCCACTCTTCCTATCTTGCGCTCCTCTCTGCTACTTCTCTTCCCCACTTCATTGTGCCCGATCCAAAACCACCACTTCATCGAAGTTCCAATTGAAGTCTTTGAGCTCTGATGATTCCTTCAGCAAGGTGCCGATCTCCACTGATTTTGTCCTATCTCAGATGGCGGTGTGATAATGAAATGTAATTTCTAACTTCTTATTTCTTAATTAGAAATTGACTTGGAATATGCTTTGAAGTGCCGGTCTCCACATAGTAGTTCTATTATGTTTTTCTATTATATTTATTTTTTCAATGTTGGTTAATTCAGATTATAGTAATCTCAGATAGAATAGTCAGCTTGGGCAACCACCCTGACACTAATTACAGATGAACTAAAACTAACAGCGGAAGAAGAGTTTGCAAATGAAATTGTGTTGCTTAGAAAGTTAAGATTATTATTAATTCAACCTCAAGTCTCCTGGCATACGTAATCAAACAAAATTTGTGGTTTATAAATGATAGGCTTGGACAAAGTCTATAGAAGAAGCTAACTCTACTGAATGTCTCAATTGCAAGGTACATATTAATCTGACTTGATTATTTACTGAATATCTTAATTGCAAGAATGAAATTTCAGTTTGTTGCTCGGTTAATTAATTTAAATTAGTCTCGTGCAGGTCTCATTCAATAGAAAAGAACATGAGGTATTTTCTGATATGTAATGTCTCTAAGGTAAATGCTATGCTGCTATTCTGACCCGATAATCCAAATGTGTAATGTCTATATTTATTTGTCTACAAGCTGGTAGGTCTTAATACAAAATGTTTGAATTTTATCAGTAGAATTAAATTAATTACATACCGATAAAAACTATACGAGTATCATTAACTCAAGGTACTGTGCCTTGATATTGTCATTTTTCTTTTGAAATGGTCATTTTTTTGGCTGATACAACTAAACTTTTGTAAATAGAGCATGCAAGTAATTCATAAGGACATGTACTAATAATCATTTTGCTAATTTGTTACTTCTCAGATGTATTCTTTCATCGCATTGAATTGTAGAACTTGCTAAAGGTTAGATATCAGAAAATACCTCATGTTCTTTTGTATTGCTGACATTTGCATGTTTTAGTCTGAGAAGCTCAAGCTTGATCCTAATGCTAGTACGTTCTTTTTATTAATAAATAAATATTGAATTTTGGATCATTTATGTTGGTGTCATTTTAAGTTTGTGTTATGATATGAAATTTGCCTTGCTAGAACTGTAGAATTACAGTCTCAATTGAAGTCTCATAGGTTTATGTTTGATAAAAAATTTGCTGTTGGTTGGAAGAGCTGATATTATCGAATAGTCAAGTCTCACAGAAGATATTTGATACATATGTATAATAGCAGATTCCTCATAGTTGAATGATTACTGGCATTATAAGATTAGTCTTATAATACATAAATAATTTTAAGGCAAATAGTTAATTAGATGTTCAGAAATATTGGACTCGTTGAATCTTTATGCATGATTGTATGAAGATTAATTAAACAAAATTTTGGTGATTGCAGATAAACATTCGGAATGATTCAAGGAGCATGGCCACACAATTCTAGAACATTTTAATTTTTAACATTTTGTATTGCCTTGTACTTACACTTATTAATTACGATCTTTTTGTATTCCGATGATATATTAATAAAAGTTCTTAATTAATCTTAACTGTTGACATGTTTTTTATTTGAATATAATTGTTGTCTGAGTTTATGACAAACTAAATTTTAATATAAGTGCAAATAAAGAATAATATTACATTTATGCCATTACATTCAAATTTGAAAAAATTAACAGCAAAACAATTTAGTTTTGCAATAGTTCAAGACAACATGTGTTGCTATCTTGCAACACTACCTATTCTATCTTCACCCACATTACAAATTAATGTTGCTAAAGTACCTTGCTAGACTACATTTAACAAGACATAGCTTCATGTTGCTAAGAAATTTAGCTAGACTTATATGAGGATTGTGCAAAACTTAGAGGTCTTGCTAAAGACCTTTTTTCTTCTAGTGAATATGATGCGGTAGTTTCTAAATTAGTTTTAGAGATGTAGACGAGTTTCTTATTTAGCAACTTTATTTTAGAGTTTATATATAAACTATAAATGGCTTAATCATTGGCTAAACTTGATCGATCTCTCACAACATTAGTACTATTTGCTCACATTACAATTAATAAACTCTATTTTTTAGTTTCAGAGATGGAAGCTTTAGAAACTATAGAAAGATTAAATTTCTAAAACTGATGTGATAATTATTTAGAAATTCTAAAAGTTTCAAGAATGGAGATGCTCTTAGTTTAATGTTAACTAGACTTGAAATTTGAGCGCTAAATCTAATTAGAACCGATAATATATGCATAAAATTTTATAAATTATTTTTATATTATTTTATATACATAAAATTTCATGAATTATTTTATGTTATATACATATGATATGAAAATAATTATATAAATTATATGAGTTATATGCATGCGAGTGATATGAATTATATACACGTGATATGAAAAAATACACATTATATGATTTATAGTATATCTGTGAAAATACTAATATGATTAAATATAAATATTTTACAATATTAAATTTCATGTGATATAAAAAAATACATACAATACGCAATATTTTATATGCAGATAGTATGAAATTAAATATATACATCTTGATATTCATACATTTAATATGTGGCCTTCGATATTCATATAATTAATAAAAAATAGCATAATTGATAAAGCATTAAATATAACAGTAAAGAGACAATTAATACAAATATAACAATATGCCAAATAATTCTTTATTTAATATATGTGGCGAGTGCGACACAAAGGAATTTAGCAAATTTCAAAACTTCAGTGTAAACGACATGCCAAACCTCGGTACCCATACCTAGTTGTGGCCGAGCTTAATTAAGCTCTGGATCTGCCCTTGAAACTTCTACATGGAAACCGCAAGAAAACTTGCCACATATTATTCAACCAAACAATAAACGACTCAAATCCTGATGGTAAAAAAAATAAACGACATGTCAATACTCACCCATCTTTATACTTTATTAGATTAGCAGTACTAAGATCTTGGATTGATGTAATGTATGTGTAACCGATACGTGTCTGTGGAATGAATTTTTTTATGGTATTAATTAGACAGTTTTACCCAAGTGCAGAATTTTCTATATTAGCAATTTAATGGCAAATTATTTTTATAATCTCACGAATGTTTTTTTGCCACGTGGTCCTTCGAGTCTAATGTTTTTTTATTCATTATTCATAGACTTGCAACACACATTTACAAACAAACTAGAAAATAAACTAAAAACTTCAAAAGTAGTCTCTGTTGGAGCTTGAACCTCAGACCCCCTCCATGAAAACCTTATGACTTATCTCTAAAGTAGTTATGACTTGACACCTCGAGTCAAATGTTAGAGAGAAGAGGTTAGATACATCTATGAGTGCACTATTTAATTGTGCACTCATGATTTAAATTGTTTTGATCAATGATTCACACTCTTTCTCTTCTTAAATTACTGAGAAAAAATAAATTAATGAATTATAAAAAAAAAGAGTATAATTCGTTGATCTAATAATTTAAATCATGAGTACACAATCAAATATTGCAATCATATTTAACCTAACGTAATGTTAGCTTGTATGTTAACAGTCCATTATATTTATGAGTTTCGGGTGGGAGTATGTTTATAATGGTTAATTTTACAACTTCGATGATGATTATTTTTTTAGAATTTATTTTAAAATTGACAATGTAGTTAGAAAAAGATTCTGAAAAATAAACTTATAATTTGAATTTTTTTTAAATATTTATGATTTTGGACCATCCTGAAAAAAAATCGAAATGTTGAACCACTGTGAAATTTTTTTCTGAATTTGCTCCTATCTATATCGCTGCTTAATTTTAAATGAAGCTTTTATGTACTAAATTTTAGATTAGAAAGGTAAAATTATAGTCGAGCATGGCTAAAATAATATGCATAGTACACCACATAACGTACTATGCGTTCATTTGTATTTAATTTGGTCATTAAATTGATATTTAAGTTGCTCAATAAATTCTTCATATCAAAATCTTGTAGGAAATAAAATTTCGTGATTTTTAGAGCTTTCTTGCTATTTTTTAAATATTTTTTAAAAACAGCCCAGAAATGACACTTTTGTAGTATTAAATCTGGACTGTTTTTAAAAAATATTTAAAAAATAGCTAGAAAGCTATAAAAATCACGAAATTTAATTTCCTACAATATTTTCATATGAAGAATTTATTGAGCAACTTAAATCTCAATTTAATGGCCTATATCTATATGCATAGTACAAAATGGGGTGTACTATGCATATTATTTTAGCCATGCTCATTATAGTCTTCTGCCCTGCTTAATTTCGAATTAGATTATGAATTCTTAATTTCAATGAGTAATGAGCGTGCTTAGTTAATTGCTACAGTTCTACAGCTCTCCTTTCTAATTTTCGCTATCCTCCGTCCATTCCTACTTCACATTTCTGTGTACCGGGTCATTTGTTGAAAGTTAGTGATCTGTTATTTCTATAATTGAATGTACTGGAAATAGAAGATCCTAAATATAACGCATCGCTCGGTCACTGGTCAGAGGAGCAGAGCAGGAGCAAACACGGTTCTAATAATTGAAAGCACCTGGGCAATACACCGGCTTTAAAATCAATCGATAGTTATAATTTGTACGTGGTACATGCAGACCACGTTCATGCCAGTTCCTTGCCTCACCTACCTGCTTTAGAAGCAAGATGATGGCAAATTGGGGGCCTCGCGAGTTGCGAGTTGCGATGCGACCCGACTTAGAAAGAAACCCTAGCTTAATCTCACCCCTTCGAAAGATTCTCAATTCTTGGACGACAAGAAATACGATCAATTGAAGAACGCATCTAGGTATTTCTAACACCTCTCCTCTCCTCTCCTCTCCGATCTGTTCTGTTCTTTTTCTGTTGCAAACGAAGGAATTTATTGGTTTTTCTTTGTTGATTGCACCTCATACTATCGGATTTGGACCAATACTTATTTGTTTCCAATATCGTCCCATGTCCCATGTTCTTGCGGTTAGATTTCATGTTATCGCGGCGTTTTGTAGATTGCTCTTAAATTATAGAACTAACACGACTCTAGGTAAGAAGTTTACTAATATAATTGCCTATTAGAGTAGCTCTGTTTACCAAATTGTTGCTGATTCAGAAATTTCACTAAAATTCTGGATTTCATGTTATGAAGGAGTTTAACCTTTCCAATGTATAAGGTTATTACTTAATTACTTTTCGTTCACATATTTGTAGTATAACTTATAACTGATATCAGTTTCATTGCAGACTTGTTGCACTCTAATTTAATCTCTTGCTCTGTAATGTAAGATGTCATATATATAAAATCAAAAAGCTTTTCTCGAAAACCAATCAAACATTAAAACTGATTTCCTTTATTTCTTGTAGTAAACACATTGCTCATCTCTGTCAGCAATAGTCCTCCTTATACAAGCAGCTTCATTATTAGTTTAGTAGTTGTACTAAATCAAAAAAATAAATTTGACAAAAGCTGATGGAAAGCATCACCTGTTTCGTTATTTCCTGAAACACCCATTACACTAAATCAAGCTTTCCTTTACAATTTGTACTAGATTCTGAAAATCAAATGGCACAAGAATGGAAGAAGGAAGCCGAAGAGACCGAGTTGCGAGCACCAGAGGCTCCAATTCTCTGTGCCAACAACTGTGGTTTCTTTGGTAGTCCGGTCACCAACAACATGTGTTCAAAGTGCTACCGCGATTTCATCAAACAGCAGCAACCGGTCCTCACACAACCCACCCGACCTGCTGAGAAATCTCCGACCATGGACTCATCATCCTCCCTCATGTCTGAATCAGTTGCTGCCGAGGCATCAGCAGTTGCCACAGAGGTGAATGCCGCAGATGACTTGAAGGCGAAGATGCCAGCTAACCGCTGTTTCATGTGCAGGAAGAAAGTCGGTCTCACGGGTTTCCAGTGCCGGTGTGGTGGCACATTCTGCGGTCTGCACCGGTACTCTGAGAATCATGAATGTTCGTTTGATTACAAGTCCACAGGTCGTGCGGCAATTGCCAAGGGAAACCCGATCGTGAAGGCTGACAAGATCGATAAGATATGATGTATGATTGCGGGTTAGGGAAGAACCAGATAGTTTCTTAGAAGTCATTTCATTTGCTTTCTACTGTTGGCAGTTCATCATCATCTTATGAATTGGGGTAGAGGGGATTGAAATGTGGAAAAAAGATAAACCCCTGTGTATATTGTGTGAATTCTGTTTTAAAGTTCTTAAAAGTACCATCCGGGCCATGAATGACATTGCATAGCAATTGCATGTGTAATTGGAGATTGTGATGTGATAATGTTTATTTGGGTATTGAATGCGAGTATTCCTAGTGAGAATTGCACAGATCATGTCTTATTCGTTTCTCTTACAATTTAGTTTATCTTTGCATGGTGTGTGATTGGGTTCTTTTATGCCTCACTATTTCTGAACATGCAACTGTCAATAATATTATTCTGGTATAAGTTGCAATGTGGTAATCTATCTAGCATGTGTTGTTCAGTTGTTTGGCATTAGCTACTACTTGGTGTTTGGGCATCAAGAAAATAATAACTTGCGCTGTTTTGCTCTTTTAATGTGATTTGGAATATCAAAGTAGTGGCGGTAGATATATTTGTGTGTGATTGCGTTATATTTTTAAAGTGAAACAGTTCCACGAACACGTTTTACATTTTTTTCTAATAGCAAGCTTCACTTTTTTACAGTTGTCAGCTGCGAATCTCAAGTTGTACTCTCCAGCATAGTAAGATATACATATACTGATATACCTGAGCTGTACTGGCATAAAAAAGATCTGCCACAAATGTGAATCTACACAACTTCGACGATTCGACCCGCCTCAAGGCTCGTAGTGGCTTCTTCCATAGCAGCTTACTCTATTAATCACAGCTTCTTCTTCAACACTGACTTGCATTCGGAATGCATCCGTCTCATGAACAACAGGTTGCTGTAATAGTGAAGTGGTTCTGTATCAGTGTTTGGAGCTGCTTTTTTGTTCTCCTAAACCGGGGAACTCAGTGTTAACCTATAACAGTGGTGGCGAGCCTTTAGCTAATCCAAAAAAAGTTTAATGACCAAAATGTTATCTAAAAAACATATAATTTTATGTTATAAAATATAATAAATGAACATGGATCCGGAGTGTGATTCGCGCGTTATGTTATGATAAATTATTGACAACTTGTATTGAACATGGCAATATTATGAAAATGTAAATATTATCGGATTAGATTTGAACGAATTTGATTTTATGCTAATAAAAAATTCTTCTAAATAATATAATTAACGATCAACCGCTAAAAAACAAGCGGCGGAGAGAATAAGGTTCTGGCCCAAGGCCTATTAATTTCGAATTCACGGGCCTATTAATTTCTGACGAGGTAAAATTCAATCTGCTTCTAATTTACCAAATTGGCCTTGTCTTTTTCGCAAATCGATCGAGCAGATCCCGCTCCCGATCCCGCTCTCGCTGAAACCCTAACCCTAGCTTAAGCTCCATCCATGGCCATCGCGAGAACAGGAGTTTATATCGATGACTATCTCGAGTGTAAGTCCTTTGTTCATCTCTTCGTTTGGGTATTTTTGCACATGTGTCGGTAAGTTTTGATATTTACATATATATCCTTGCATAATGCAACTTACTATCGGACTATCAGTTCTCGTCTCCTGTCCCAAAGGAAAGCTTTAAGTGCAAACTGATACCACAATATTGATTTTGCACTTTTGCAGCGTGTAATGCAATCCTGCAATGTAGAAAAACTCGGTTGATTTGCCTCTTACATAGTATCTAATTATCTTGTCATAGATTCAAGCACATTGGCTGGAGATCTGCAGCGGATTCTTTCTACAATGAGAGAGCTTGATGAAAGAGCTCAAGGTGAATTCTTCTTCTTTTTTCATACACACTTACACGGCTACACTTATGCAATGAACCAGTGAAGCATTACATGTATTTCTAATTTTTCTATTAATCTTCGTTCAAGTAAATGGAGAGGTGAGGTGATTCCTCACTAAGTTCCAAAAGAAAATATTTATTTCTAATTTTATCCTTTAAGCTTTACATAGTTATTGCTAATTTTATCCTTAATCTAGTACTTCAAGGGTTTTGATGGTTAATTAGCTTTACAGTGTGCACTTTGCATGACAGTTGGTCTTATTAGCATTGCATCTTTTGCTTAGACCTTAATTTATGATCGTTTACAGGTATGATCAGTCAGACGAGAGATCAGACCAAGTACTATGTGGCAAAATCTTCTCACAGCTTAAATCATGAAGGTGAAGATGAAAGTATCATAGATAAATTGAAGAAAGAGATTGAAGCTAGTCAGGAAAATGCACTTGGCTTATGTACAGAGAAAGTCTTGCTTGCACGGCAAGCCTATGATCTAGTAAGCCTTTTTTGCAGCTTAATTTAAACGAAAATTATACATCTACTGTATTATTATTAATTTATGAGAAAGATTACAGATTGAGAGCCATATAAAGCGTCTTTCAGAGGATTTGGGACAGTTTGCTGAAGATCTAAAGCAAGGTGCTGTAGTAATCTTGTACAAACACATGCATAATGTGACAATTATGTTTGTATGTTATAAGGGAAATAGTGGTTTCCTGTAAATCTTAGTATACCACATGAGAAACAAAACCCAGTTCTAAAAACTACTACAAGCATTCCATGTTTTGTAATGTCAAACCAATGACATTTAAGATAAAGCCTCATCCTTGTGGTATGACAATACTGGTGCCGATCATGATGCTAGAAACGTCCTAAAAAAATACATATCTTATTAAATCACAGTATATAGCCCTCAATCAACTGAGGTCATTGGTTTACTTTTGACCCAGAATTTCTACCAGGAATAACCTTATATGCTATTAAATAACCCTGACTGGTACATATCCAGAGTGTTCAATATCAATTCTGTTGGCTGTTTTTATGTTTTCTCTATCAAATATATAGTGATTATGCTCAATTAATCCTTGATAAGCAAAGACCATCAGACAATCAGTATAGTACCAGTAAAGAATGTTTCGGTTGGATGTGTCGAGAGGAATAATCGCTGGTTAAATTTAACTTTTGATAGAGGGGAAGCTACCTCCAGATGAACCTGCAGTACTGCCTCCACTACCCGTTGTATCAAGGGAAGAAAGGCGTAAAGTGGCGAATGGCGGTTATATCACCCCACAATCCTCAAAAAGGTTGAAGCATGAGAGGGAATGGGATGTTGACCTCATGCCTCCTCCCGGCAGCAACAAAAAGAACAGCACTGCCACCTATGTCGAGCCTGACCAGCCAATCGACCCGAACGAGCCAACCTACTGCATCTGCCATCAGGTACGTTGCAAAGGATGCATGTGTTATTTATTTATCCTTGTTTATTTTATTATAGTTGATTTCTACAGAGAATTTTGATTACTGAAATGGACTTGCTCCTTTTCGTTCAGGTGTCATATGGAGACATGATTGCATGTGACAATGAGAATGTAAGTTTTCTTACTTTCCTATGATTTTATGGACTAAAAACCCAGGTACACCGTATGCTGACGAGGCACGATTTGGGTTTTTAATGCTGATATTATTCCAGTAGTTATGTCTTGCACAGCTATGTACCAGCATTTTGCAGATAGTGCTGTAAACATCCTGGCTGGATCAGATGATACCTGTCACTCACTGCTTCTTTTGTTGGTTTGGGTTCCCACTTAATTATACCTTAGAGGTAGTATTGGCACAAGTCTGATGCTGATCATATCTGAACAATCAAGTTCTGGCCTGTAGGACACTTTAGCTTTGTTTTGATGATATTTCGATAACATATTTGTCAGGCCTTGTACCAGTGAGTTCACATCCTTCAGGTACTTGACTCCGTTTGGCAGTATTTGCCCGAGTTATGTACCTAAGGGGGGTTTACTAGTGTGTTTTCTATTGAGCAATGTGTTTATCCTGTAGTAAAGATATCTGATTGGTATCCTTTTCACTTATCAGCTTTTAAAAACCTGAGTTAATGAAAATCTAAATTGGCTGCACCTTGTACCTTATGAGCTAAATATGTAAACATCTACAGTGTGAAGGTGGTGAATGGTTTCATTATACATGTGTTGGTCTCACTCCGGAGACAAGATTTAAGGGGAAGTGGTATTGTCCCACATGCAGAGACAGGAACAATTGATTACAACAGCTTGTAATTGAAGAGTTGTATCGGCTATCCTCATCAAGTATCGGTTATTCCTCTCTCTTTTTTGGGCTAGTTCTTGCAATCCTTGCTGTAAGCCTGTAAGTCGAGGCTTTGTATCGTTTGTCCTACAGCATGTAGTATTTAGACTTCTTTTCTTGTGTGGTTTCTGTTAGCTACTATGTAAATAATTGTGAATGTACGACCAGTGTTTGGATTGACAACTTATTTTTAACATTGTTACTCAGAAGTCGCAAGAATCATCTAGGATGTGGATTGATCATCGTGTTTACTCAATACTTCAACAATACTTCCTCAAATAGGAAACGAAATAAAAACTGTTATTTGTCTTATAGATTAGTCGTGCATCCATTTTCCTAAGAAGAAGTGAAAATAGTCCATTTCCCTCCTTTTCCTTCCCCTCCCTTTCATTACCATTCTCTGGAGCACATCCCGGGGGAATGGTTGTAAAATTGCCAGTGATTTCATCCTGTATAATTTATTATTAAATAAGATGTTCGAGTACCATCTTTATGTTGTTGAGATATCAAATTTCATGTATTGTTCAAATGATTAGGTCTCTTAACAACTTTAACAATAATTCCGTGAATTATGTGTCGATGATATGAATTTTGCTTTCTAGTCGTGGTCTCTCTCTACTCCGTCTTTTTCTTTGTACTATTTAATTTAATTTTAGAGAGAGGGGACGCTATTATCAAATTAGGTGAACCGTGAACCTTTTTCTCAATAACAGGCTAACAGCTAATACAAAAGAAAAAAAGAAGAATAATTTATTTAATCTTCACGTGAAATTTTGGTTCTACAATGTGTGAGAGAGAGTTACAGAAGGTCGACACTGATAACTTGTAATGGTTGAATCATATCCGCACAAATTTTCTTGTTGAATTCGTATACGTTGCGCCATTAAGATTATGATAATATACATCGAAATTACAAGATCCGGACCGTCTGATTTTAGATCATAACTCAGAAGTCAAAAGCAATGATCGCTCATTACTGACTCAAAATCTGGTCCGTAAAAATGAAATCCAAGATGGACAAGAAGAAGATACAGTTAAAACGCTCATTTAATACTCCGACTGTACAGTTATAGGTTGCAGTGATTACTGATTAGTAGAGAAGCAAGGAAACCCTAGCCTAGGCCTAGCTAGCTCCATCATTCATTCTCCGTTCTCCATTCTCCAATGGCGGGAGTGGAGGAGGACGAGGAGGAGGGGAGGAGCGAGAGCAGCAACTACTCGTCCGAGGATGAAGGGACGGAGGATTATCGACGGGGAGGTTACCACGCCGTACGGATTGGAGATACCTTCAACCGAGGCACCTATGTCGTACAAGCGAAGCTCGGATGGGGCCATTTCTCTACTGTCTGGCTCGCTTGGGACACCTCTCGCTCCGTAATAACCTGCCTTTTCCTTTTTATTTGGTTTTACTTTTTCTTGGATTCTGCTAGTTGAAATCCAAGATAACCACTCTCTTTTCTTTTCTTTTCTTTTCTTTTCTTTTCTTTTCAGCGTTATGTTGCATTAAAAGTGCAAAAGAGTGCACAGCACTACACCGAGGCAGCCATGGATGAGATCAAGATCCTAAAACAAGTTGCTGAAGGGGACCCCAGTGACACAAAATGTGTGGTCAAACTACTGGACCACTTCAAGCACTCTGGCCCCAATGGCTCCCATGTGTGCATGGTCTTCGAGTTCTTAGGCGATAACCTTTTGACGCTTATCAAATATACAGATTATCGTGGCATTCCTCTTAACATGGTCAAAGAAATTTGTCGTCATGTTTTAATTGGTTTAGATTACCTCCACCGAGAACTCTCCATCATTCATACAGACTTAAAGCCTGAAAATATTTTGTTATTGTCGTGTATTGATTCAACAAAAGATCCAAGAAACTCGGGTGTGGAGCTTATTTTACCAAAACCAAAACAGGCCGATGATGCAGCTGCTGTGAAGCTGGTCACCACCACAGCTTCTTCGTCAAATGGCGGATTGACAAAAAATCAGAAGAAGAAGATCAAGAAGAAGGCAAAGAAGGCAGCAACTGCCACATCAGCATCTGGTGCAGATGTTGCTGAAGAGTCGTCAGAGAAGGGGGATGTGGATTCTGATGCAGGGAGTGTAGAGGGAAAGGGTAAAGAGAAGAGGAGAGGGAGTAAGGGGACAAGAAAGAGAATGGCGATGGAGGCTGATTTGAGGTAACTCAAACAATTCATTGTCTTAGAATTGCAAGCCAAGAGAGAAGGCAGTGTATTGGACAATTTTTCTTATATTAGTTAAAACAAACTTGTTACATAGCTAGCATAATAACGTTCAGTTCCAAGGTGAGACTAAGATAAAAGAAAAGAGTTGCATTAAAGAATGTGCTGTTCTTTGCAAGTCCGAGGAAAATCTGGATGTCAGTTGCAAATTTACAACGTTTGGGTCTATCCGCAATATGATATAATTTTGAATATATCAACAAATGGGTTTTTGTTGTTCATACTTCTCCTCAAGTGTTGGTGTATTTAAATTGCTTGCACATACTAGTGGATATTACTTTAATGGAAGAGAAATGATTCAGATAGCCTGAAAGTTTTACTTGGGTATTGAGATGTTATGCACAATCACATATGCATACGTGATAATTTACATAATGCAAGTATGTTCTCTGCAAAAGAAAATACGCAATGCATACAGTAATTTGTCATATGCCAATGACAATGCATACTGTAATTTGTCATATGTCAGTGACAATGCATACTGTAATTTTTCATCTGCCAATGATTTAAAAGCTCTCTTTGTATATGGTATGTACTGATGATTAAAAGCTCTTTTCGTACTTGTGCCAAAATTATCATCCTTTTAACTAGTTCACTGGACGCAACACAGTTCATGCAGATTCTAACAAATTTGATGGGAATAGATGGGGTTAAAATCCATTTCTTTTATAGGCATGCCAGATATTTCTCATTCTGAACAGGTGGTCGTGTAGTGTCGTGACTGTCCATATTCAGCTAATAGAGACAAGTTTCTTCTTCTATAGGTGCAAGTTGGTGGACTTCGGTAATGCATGCTGGACATACAAGCAATTCACTAGTGATGTCCAAACGAGGCAGTACAGGTGTCCGGAGGTAATTCTTGGGTCAAAATACTCTACCTCAGCTGATATGTGGTCTTTTGCTTGCATTTGTTTTGAGCTCGCCACTGGAGATGTGCTCTTTGATCCACACAGTGGGGACAATTTTGACCGTGATGAGGTCAGCTATCCCTTTTTGTGCTATTTTCTTATTCTGAATTTAAATTGTTTTGTTGAGCTTTGATGGTTTTATAGGCAGGCATATGTGATTTGGTCCTGTGAAGTTTCTGCAATTTTATTATAATATGTTCATATTTAGTTCATGCAGTAATGCACCTCTAATGGTGACAGTTCATGTTGCGTATGGATTTTTATGGAGTCGATTGGTTCTGTTTTGGCTTCTTGGGTATAAGGTCCAAGTTTTGACTGGGATTTTTGGGGTACAAGGGGAAGTTAGGTCGATCTAGTTCGGAATGTAGAGCAATCAGGTCTAGGTTCTTCTTCTTTTGGATTAAGTGTGCTCTAATTTTATCTGTTTTCAGATTGTGGTCATTTATATATTTCTTATGATATTGGTTTGGAAGGGGAGCCTTGGTGCAACAGTGAAGGTGTCGCCTTGTGATCAGGAGGTCACGGGTTCGAGTCGTGGAAACAGCCTCTTGCAGAAATGCAGGGAAAGGCTGCGTATAAAGACTCCAAGTGGTCCGACCTTCCCCGGACCCCGTGCAAGCAGGAGCTACGTGCACCGGGCTGCCCTTTTTTTTATTATATTGATTTGGAAAAAGACTTCCTTGTTAGTTAATTCTATTTCATCCTGGTGGCCTGTCTTTTTGTTGTTTTAATGAGTTGATGCAACTATTGATACATTTTTTTATGGTGTAATGAACATGTTAAAAATTGCAGATTGTTATTGATATCTAATACAATTTCATTTATACAGGATCATCTTGCTCTTATGATGGAGCTTCTCGGTATGATGCCACGAAAGGTAAGACCATTCACGCATTTGTCCATGGATCACATTTCTGTATATGAATAACATATGGAACACATTTCATTTTACTAGCAACTACAAGCATGTGGTTTTGGTCCGGTTTACTGGAGGACCGGAACCATTTATGCCTTGTAGTTTTCAAGTTTACTGGTGTATGAAACTTGGGGCTTTTCTTAAAATTTCTGCCTCACATTTCATTATTGATCCCCCCCCCCCCCCTCCTCCCTGGAAAAAGGGGGAAAATGCAGAAAAAATTGTATTACTACCAAAACCCAGCAGAAATTCAGTACTATCCTGAGTCATATTCCTTGTAGCTTTCTTTAGGATATTCAAATCAAGCAAGTTGTATCTTTTCTTTATGTAGATTGCCTTGGGGGGTCGGTACTCGCGAGAGTTCTTCAATCGGTATGGTGATTTGAGGCACATCCGTCGATTGCGGTTCTGGTCATTAAATAAGGTTCTAGTTGAGAAGTACGACTTCAGTGAAAGGGATGCTAATGAAACGGCTGAATTTCTAGTCCCAATTCTAGATTTTGTATCAGAGAAAAGACCAACTGCGGCTCTGCTGCTTCAGCATCCCTGGCTCAATACAGGGCCCTTCACACGTGATCCTGCCCAGCCTCCAAATCAAGAAATTTCAATGGATGATGGTGAGTCGGATCAGCAGAGGAAAGAGAAAAAAGATAGAGATGCAGTGGCAGTTGAGCTTGGTAATATTGCCATTAACAGTTCGTCTAAAGTTGCAAAGGACACTAAATCAAATCCCTCAGTTGTTCTCTCTCCTAGGTAGTGTAAGAAATGATTTTGTTTTGTGTAATTAAATTTGAGAAGAGAATTAGATTTGAGGTAAATGTTGTTTAGATTTGCTAGTTTTTAGGGTCTGGCGTGTTTCTTTAGGGGCTGTTAAGAGTCCTCTTATGAATGGATTGGAGTATTCTTTGTGTAAAACGCCACACATTCATCAGATTTTTTTAAGAACCATTTTGATGGTGGATTTCTTTGCTTCTGATTTGCATGTGTTTTGTGTTGGTCTTGCAAAAGGAGCGGTAAATGCTGGTTTGAAGATTTTAACCGAGATTTGTTTGAATTTGAATTTGAATTTGAATTTGAAAGAGGTTCAATGGAAAAATAATAACAGTAACAATAGTGCTAGATTATTTAATGATCACAGACGAGCCACTACCTTGCACTCTAGCTATACATCTATATATATATTGCCTCCTAAGCCAGTTGAGCACAAAAAAGGACAATTTCAGCAAAACAGCTCGAGTAACAAAAAAAAGCAACAACGCTAACATTCACATTGCAATTTAGATCTACATGTTGTACATAACCGTCTTCGCACCAGCACTCGGCCTAGCAAAGTTCAAGTTTGCTTCATAGATCAAACATAAAGCATTGTCAAGATTTCAAAACTGAAGACATGTTTAAAGATTAAATTAAAAGCCCTTACCAGTAAGCGAAAAATGGTATTGAGAACTCTAGCAAAGAAAAAAAAAATGATAATAAATAGCAGATTAACAAGGATGAAGGAAAGACTAAAAATGATAATAGATTGTATTGAGAAATCTGGAAAATAAAAGCAAATGAAAACAGAATTACAATTTATACAAGCTATTGTGCCATTCGCTTGACAATAGAGGCCATGTACTTGCCATGATGTTCGGCAAGCGCTAACTCTGTCTTGGACGGGGCCCGGGACCCATCAGCAGAGACAACTCCAGCACCATATGGTGAACCACCTCTAATCTCATCCAATTTGTACATGCCAGTCCCAAAAGTGTAGCCAATGGGCACATATATCATACCATGGTGTACCAATTGTGTTATTGCTGTCCATCTGTTGACATGGAAACATACACATCGCTCTGTCAGCCACTCATGGAACACAATAGGAGCAAATGTTGTACGAAAGATTACAAACGAGACAATTGCCAACGAAGTTTGTTGAAGTAAATTTAAACTAATTGAAACTGAGAAGTAAGTTTAAATACTTTTCTCAAATTGTAGTACAGTATTTTTCAATATAAATTTAAATAGCTTTATCCGACATCTTCACTCACAGTTGCTGATCTCTATTATGTCAGGTTATGTTATTGTACTAGAGTAAAATGTGTTGAGACTGAAATACAACAAGAGCACAGCCAAGAAATTGGCCTTATGACTGCTAACATAATCACCTTGGTACTATTACGGTATTACCATACTTAGAGACTAGAGCTATCTACATATAACAACACCAAACATTTGTGCTTCCTTATATATAACTCCAATCCAACATAATTACTTCTGATATATAATGTTAGTGAAAGTGGTACAATTAAGTATGACCCTCCTTCTGATATATAATGTATTTCACATATTAATTTAAATTAGAAATTACTGTTTTTTTATTTTTTTAGTTAAGCAATTAAAATGGCAAAATTAAATAATAATTGAGTTTACCGCATTAATCAAAATATATATTTTGAAGTGGTATTTTCAAAATTCCGAACTGTTAGTGGCATTTATCTAAGTTTTCCTGTCCAAAAGTACTGCAAAACCTAAGCTTGAAATCAGAAGATGCTGTTTATAGTAAATAATTCAAAGATAACTCCAATTTTCACGAATTGATATCATAATTAGCCAAAATTTCCAAAATATATAACTTGAAAAGAAGTGCCCATATATAGGTTAGCAAACCAATCAGCATTACACATGGGAAAAACAATAATTAGGAACTTAAAACAGAGACAATAAGCAAAGAAACTCTTACGCCGTTGTCTCTTGACCACCGCATTGGGTCCCGGTACTGACAAAGAAACCAGCTGGCTTCCTGGCCAATCTCTGCTCCTTCCACAGCCTTCCACCCATGGAATCAAAAAATGCCTTCATCTGAGCTGGCATAGTCCCGAACCGGGTCGGGAATCCAAAAAGAATACCATCCGCCTCCTCTAACATATCCACTCGTATCTCAGGTATTTGAGCTCCTTTATCTGGCACCATCATCTGCTCCAGTGCTTCTCCGGAGAGCGTCTCGGGGACCCGAAACAGCACCCCCTCAACTCCGTCTACGGTATCAATTCCTTTCTTGATCGTTTGAGCCAGGATCTCCACGTGGCCGTACATAGAGTAGAAGACGACGAAGATTCGAAGCGTTCGAGGCAGTTGCTCGGAGATGGTGGCGTGGCTTTTGAGATCGCCGGAGTAGGGAATTGGAGGAGGCGCCGAGGTGTGCTTTTTCTTGCTAGGTACACAACCCCCTCCCTTCCCCATCACTTGGTACTTGGTAGGAGAAATGGAGGAGATTCGAAGGAACTAGGAAGGAAGAAAATTTTAGGAATTGTAGTGGGTTTGACCAAGAATTAGAGAAGAATGCGTTCGTGAAAATGTCGGAGAGATGAGAGATTGATTGATTCTATTCTAGTAAGGAAGCAAAGCGGCGGTGTGCATTAAATGCATGCTAAATGCAAATGCAAATCGCACGCTCTGTCGGATCTTATGACCAAAGACCATTGGCGAGTTGCACAACCAAAAAAATGATACACAAGACCTCATACCCTCTCTGTTTTTACAAGTGCAAGGGTACTAATGTGCAATTGTGCATCAATTCAATTCTGTAAGCTACCTGAAAAGACCCATTTTTTTAATATTAGACATTTCATAAATAAAATAAAGGACCTTCAATTTTTCTACTCAATTTCCGCTGTAATGCTTTTGTACTCGAATATTTTATTAAAGAAAATATTAATAATTTAATTCATGAGTAGTTATAGTTAGGTAATTTTTTGTAGCAATTTCGGTTATGCTCGTTGGAATTGTAATTAGTTTTTTTATAATTGCAAGTCATCAAGCTGTAGATATCCGAGTCTAATTCTATCGCGTAAGTCTAATTTGTGATCGGAGAAATGAGAAATTCAAAATTGAATCTGACGCAACTCTTGATAAAACATTACTAATTAAGACATAAGTTGAAGATGAAACCAAATTTTAGATGCACAATCCTCCAACTGCAAATCAAACTCGACGCCATAGAAATAGACTCAAATATCTACATATCGATGATTTGCAATGATTAAAAACACTAATACAGTTCCGATGAGCATAGGCGAAGTTGTTATAAAAATATCAACTATGATTAGAAATTTTTCTACAAAATTCAACTACGCTTGTTGAAACTGTAATTAGTTTTTTTTTTATTGTCACAAGTCATAGAGCTGTAGATATCCAACTCTACTTCCATTGCGTCGAGTCTGATTTGTGACCGAAGAAATAAGCGATTCAAAATTGAATCAGATGCAGACTTGTGATAAAAAAAATACTAATTAAGACATAAGTTGAAGATGAAGCCAAATTTGAGATGCACATTCCTCCGACCGCAAATCAGACTCGATGCGAAGTAGATTCGAATATCTACAGCTCGATGGTTACGACGATAAAAAACTAATTACGGTCCTAACGAGTGTAGCCGAAGTTCTTATAAATATATTAAGTACAATAAGCACTTTTTTCCTACAAACTTCGACTACGCTTCGTCGGTATTGTAATTAGTTTTTTTACCGTCGCAAGCCAACGAATTATAGATATTTGAGTCTACTTTCATCACATCGAATATGATTTGCGATATGTACATCTCAATTTGGCTTCATTGAACCTTCAACCTATGTCTTAATTGGTAATCTTTCATCGCAAGTTCGCACCATATTCAATCTTGAATCGCTCGTTTCTTTGATCAGATCAAACTCAACGCGATAGAAGTAGACTCGAATATCTACAACTCGATTACTTGCGACGACAAAAAAAATTAATTATAATCTCGACGAACGTAGTCGAAGTTGCTATAAAAAATATCTAAATATGACCCAACTAATGAATTAAATTATTAATACTTTATTAATAAAATATTTGAGTACAAAAAAATTACAAAAAAATTACATAGAAAAATTAAAGATTAAAGACCGATGTTGCCAACACCGATCTTTCGATTTTTTTTTGCAAACACATGATATTAACAACACTATGATTTTTTATTTTTCAAACTTTCAGGACATCTTTCTTTCTATTTATAATTTATTTATAAAGTTTTCTCAAATTAAAATATCGGCTGAAAAGATCCCAACTCGACTCGAGAGGGCTGGTGCAAATCTAGTTTAATAAGTTGATTTTGTGACACAAACGACAAAAGAGGGGCTCACTACGAAATAATTTCATTGCTATTCTTTTTCAAATGTGGGGGCATTAGGCATTCATTCATCGCCCAAAACCAGGAAATAAAGAAAGCCAACTGATTAATTGAACAACTCAACAAAGCCAAGAATATCATAAATAAACAATACTAAAATACAAGGGGGAAAAAAAAACAAAATCACAATAATTTTAATAATCGTAGCTTCATCTTGCTCTCTACCATTTGCATGATCTGAAATCAAAGTGTCCAATCGCATGTTTCCATACTTCCAAGTGCAAAAAAGGTTCGGAAATCACCCTTGTATGTAATACAAATCTCTGAGGAAGTCAAGGGTCCCAACGAAGTGCTCCAGCTGTCCAGCTTAAAGAAGACCTGCATCTTTAAGTGCCTTCTCAAAGTGTTCTTCACTCCTCCAATCAGGCACCTAATTATTTATACAATATATCAGTTTCTTTCCAAAGATGTGTTACATTTTAATCAAGCAAGAAACACACCATTATCATTTATCAGCCACCTACTGTAGATAAATTTAGAGGTGCATACAGAAGCAGCCTACTAATTGTTATTACAACACCAATGTGCTACAGCAACCATACAAGAGTGGATAATAGGTTAGAACTATGTTGCACAGGTGCGGGTGCGAGTACCGCATCCGATACGGTGTGGGTGCGGCGATACGGCAATTTAAAAAAATCTTGGATACGAGTGCGGCTACATATAATATAATATAAATATTAAAATAAATAATATGGTAAATAAATAAAAATGCATCATGCAAATTGATCATTTGAGGTACTACAATAATCAATAATCAATGTTTAGTTATACTAATGTCAAACACAATATAATCACAAGATACGGAATTTTTATGCTAATCACAATATAATCACAATATAATCATCTGATGGAAAGTGCAGAGGAGAGCGAGGGGCTTGGGTTCGATTCCCAGAGCCAACAAATTTTTATGCCAGCGAATAAAATAATAGGTAGAAAAATGGATTCATCAGGATACACACCATTCCGTACCCGACGCGAATTCCGTATCCGTACGTATCGGATACGGATAGAGATACAGATACGGAAGGATGATTATCATATCCGAGTAATACAGGGTTAGAATAATTATTATTACCTCAGGAATGTAGTGGGCAAAGTGACGCTCTATCTTCTCCATAATCATCTGATCCCTATCCGTGCATATTAAATTAAACACAGCTCCTGCACCCAACAAACATTGTGTGTGAGTAAAGAAAGTAACATAATGGTAGAAACGTGAAAAAAAATTGAGAAATGATTACTTACCTTTACGACCGAAACGCCCAGCTCTTCCAATCCTATGCAGATATACCTCGCAATCAGGTTCTGGCGTACCATACTTGACAGGCAGATCATAGTTTATAACCAAGTTGACCTGTCAATTTACAGACATGAAAAGGTAGATTGTGACATAATCAGCACATAGGGTAGGTCGCATGTGGAACCTTTGCATAACTAAGTAACATACAGTTTTAAACTAACCCTGTAAACCTGCAAATATAACCAGAGTCCAACTACAATTGTGTTTCGGTGGTCTCACCGATGGGTCAAACGATTGATCGTGATCTACTACAAAACAAACTAGTGTTTTATGAATTTTGGATGTGCAAACACATTGCTTGTGAAGTGCATCAAGGATCAGCTATTCCAATTTATTGTCTGCGATACTTCTAATAAAAAAAAGGACAGCCCGGTGCACGTAGCTCGCGCTTGCGCAGGGTTCGGAAAAGGGTCCGACCACTTTGGGGTCTTTGTAAGCAGTCTTTCCCTATTTCTGCAAGGCGACAGCTTTACCGCTGCTTCTTGAGCTTAACATTAAGCTCACACACAATCCCCTTATTGAACTAAAGAAACACTAGCTTGTTTATCCCACCCACACAAATAGGAAATGCTCTAGTAGTATCAAGATTAGCTAGCACTGCATTTCAAAGGGTTAAATATTACTTGCATGGGGAAATTAAGCTACAGGACTAGAAACACATTTATCTTAGCTGTCAGATAAAGCTATCCCATTTTGGCATTGTTCGATGTGCACGTGCACACACACACACACATACACACAAATCTGTACCTGTGCTTGATCAAAGCCCCTGGCAAGAAGATCAGTGGTAATAAGAACCTTAGTTAATCCATCCTTGAATTCTCTGATGATCTTGTCTCTATCTTCTTGCGCCAAGGCACCTTGAATAGAGGTGCACTCATACCCCTCTTTGACAAGTGTGTTGTGCAATCTTTGTGTGCTCTCACGTGTACGCACAAAAATAATGGTCTGCCCAATCTTCTGACCAAACTCAAAAATTTTGTCTTTTATAACTTGGAGTTTGGACAGCTCGTCGGGGCACCGCACCTTATATTGTTTGACTTTTTCTAGAGTCAGTTCTTCTTTCTTGACAAAGATTTGGTTTCCATCCTTGACGACCTTTGAAACAAAGGCTTTCACTGTTTCATTGAAAGTGGCAGAGAATAGAAGAACCTGATTTACAGGGGGAAAAAAAGAATGTTAAGAAAATGCTTACTATATTTATCCAATAAGTTCATTATTTTTAATTTTAGAAAAAGTATGGCCTCCAGAAAAAAATAATGAAAAAGGAAAACAGGAAGTCCAAAATCTTTCAAATTCCAAGTGTTTTCTTTAAGAATTTTCATGTGATGGAATTTGTAGTAAGTGAATTTTCTTTAAAACTCCAAGTGTATATACTTTTTGGAAGTCAATTGAATGTATACCATCTAATGATCATCAATTATTGAAAACTAAAGTTTCAGCGAGAATATAATATTAATGAACAAAAGACAAACCTGACAATGTGCACTGCTTCTTTGGATGTCCCTCATGATCCTTTCTGAGTCATCCCTGAACCCATCCTGGAATATGACCAAGCAACTTTTATGTCGATTTGTTGAGTGGAGAATCAGAGAGACAATGAAACAGGAAACAAAACTACATAAAAAATGTTCAATGCCATGTGCACAACGGAATGGTTCGACTGATAGATAAAAATCTCCTTTAAAAGTACAACCACCAGAAAGTGGAAAGACCTATATTTCCTTATATGGACCAATATATAAACAGGCCAATAGTTCTGGCGTAATTAAATGCCAGTTTGTGACAAACTTACAACATCATTAATTTATTATGAATCTGTAAAGGTTTCAACATGTAGTTGAAAACTGCACTAGCTATACAGACACAAGTCCAGCAGCTTAAAGTGAGTATTTGATCCTTCTAATTTGAACACAAGAAGCAATTAATCTCTAGTATCCAAAAAGAGGCATCATATAATGGTGCTTTCAGATTAAAGGTACCTCAGCAAGCATGTGATCGGCCTCATCAAAGACGAGTATCTTTACTTCCCTGGTGGACAGTTTTCGATGTGACATCCACTTTTTTATTGTTCCTGGTGTACCTATGACCACTTGCTCCGTCACTGGTGGCCGTTTAGCAATCGGAACAAAGTTTGATGATTCTGATGGAATAGCACACATGGAGGTTATTCCGCTGAACTTTCCCATTCTAAGCAGCACAGATTCGTTCTGCATCATCATGTTGAAACAATTAAACAGTTCCATATTGCTATTATATTTACAAGGTACTGTAATTACGATGCCAGACCACTGCTACAAATTTGGTAAAGCAAATGAATATAAATTAAAAATAAAAAGAGAAATTCCAGAAACATGCAAATTCAAAATGCTGGTAACCTCTATTTTTGTTGGCCTCGATTGCTAAAAATGCAATTTGGAAACACTAATTAAAGGAAGTATATAAGAGATTCCAGAAAAGTTCATTATCATGAGAACTCTAATTAGAAAATGATGGTAACACAAAGCAAGTCATCACAAACATGATATAAGTATCCAGAACTATGATCTTCTAAAAACTGCAATATACAAATATCTGTCTCTATGTATTCTATATGAATTTATAAAACAGGATGGGAAACTGACCTGTTGGGCCAGCTCCCTAGTTGGGCATATACAGATAGCCTGAGGTGCCTTCAAATTCGAGTCCACCCGACTAAGCATCCCAAGAACAAAACAAGTAGTCTTTCCAGAGCCATTGTGTGCTTGGGCGACCAAGTCCTTGTAAGGCGGTGTGAGAATCATGGGAAGTGTCACGGCTTGTATTTTGCTTGGCCGGCTGAAGCCCATTTCCACATACAGACCCTTTATGAGGGCATCGGACAGGTTTAGATCTTCAAATTTAAGAGCGGATGCGTATACAGTGTCCCCTGATATAACCTGTATAAGATTACAGATATTTTAACCATATTAATGTATCTTGTAACACATCACAAAAGATAAGTGTGGTATTTTTGCTGATTTAATACTTTCACATTATTTTCGTACGATTTTGTTGTTTCAAGTTCAGGCATTACTCTTATGTGAAAAGGGTCCTACACAATTGACAATTTTAACAACAAATATAGACTAATAAACGAACATCCTGGGCAAAAGAACCCTCCTACACCACAAATTTACACTTACAAACATTTTCAATCGCCAAACTAGCCCAAGTAATTTCTCAATCAGACTGAATTGCGGGCCGAAGTCAAACTCAGATACAGCAAAACTAACCCTTGCAAAAATAAAAACCCGAGCAATTCCAAAATACGTAAAAATAAATAATATAAAACAGAAGCAAGAAACGAACTGCTTTGATCTGAGAATCATCAGGATCTTCAAGAAAACCCGGATCAGGGTCTTTATTGTCAGAGACAGTGAGCTCCTCTAGCTTCTTCAACTCCGCCTCAGACTCCTCCTCCGCCACGTCAGCCCACGATTTCTTCTCCTCCACCTTCACTGGAGCCGCCGCTTCCGACGAACTGCACCCTTTATCCGCCATCAAGTAATGTAAACCCAGAAAGAGAGACAAAGAGAGATGGCTTTGATCTGACGCGAGGCGGGTCAATTTTCTTTCTCTCAGTCTCAGCACAAAAACCACTTCCGTTCAAAATATCCGGTTCCGTGTTTGGGGTCGGAGGTTCCTCGGTTCAGTTCGACACATTAATGTAAATGTTTATTGATTTACGGCCCAATACATTCGGCCCAATAACTTTCTTCTTTGGCCCATATTACAAGTCAACTGCCCTTTTTTTTTTCCTTATCTTTCTTCCTTCTTTTTATATTTATATATTATTGTCGTTGAAAGGGTAAACTCTACGACTTTCCACCGAATAAATGTAGATGTGCTTCCCGCTTCCTTTCATCAAAAAATATGTCAACGATGGCCGATTCCGGAGAGGAAGGGAAGAAGCCGGAGTCGTCTAACCCCTTGGTACTATTATTTTTTCTTATCGTCTAGTATTTCTGTAAATAGCACTGATTACGAGTTGTGGTTACCTCGCTTACAAGTTAGAAGTGAATTGTCTCGCTAGAAGATTTGATTTTGTTGAGAAGAGGAACAATTATGTTTCCTCTTTCTAGAAAACATAACAGTTTTTCTAATTTAATCGAGGTTATGTAGGAGTTAAAGGTACTGTTTTTGGAAAAATTTGGGGATCAATAAGGCAATGAAATATGCTGATCTGCTCATGTGATTTTAATACATCTAATTAGGGCGCTAGATGCTTTAGTTTAGTCTATAGGCAGCGACCTGCGGCCTGTCTTTTCTTATATGTTCCAAGTCAAAGAGTACCAACGTGAAAAGGTTGTTCACTCAGATGCAATTCGCAGGTTTAGGTAGTACTAGAGCAACACCAATTGATTTCTCAACTAGGTGTGCTTAAGGTCCGATTTCATTGTTGAAGGGTCTTCTGTAAATCATACATAATATTTGGTTAGATATTATAATACTAGAAGCAAGTGGTCGTGTTTAACAATGCGCACCCTCACCCCACCCACACATTAATATTTTGCAGGTTTATATAGGGTCAAGTTTGTAACATTTTTCTTGAATTGCCTGTGCTAATTAAATGCGCTTTGGTGCTATCTGCAAATAATTAGGAAAATGTTGTAGTAACGTAAATGAGAAACACTTTTTTGTTGTTGCGATTATTAATGGGTTTAATGTACAACTCTTAAACTAATCATCGATTTCTCCCTGTAAACAATCAATTTGTCAGTTCTCCTGTTGGTGTGCTTCTGTCTGATACAACATTCTAAAATTTGCAGTTCCATCTTTTTGTGCAGTTTTTGGAGGTTAAATGCTCGAGTTCTGGTAAAATCAGGCGCTTTGCACAAGGCACACAGTCAAGTTATGCTTTGCGCATAATAAACAGTAAGTTAGAGTCAGGGGACCGGCTGGCACTCTGCATTGCAGCTGTTAAAGAAGGGGAGGAACCTGTCATTTTCGGGCCCAGTGCGCCTCTCACCAACTATGGCGACGGTTGGAAGTTGGAGACTCTTGTCATTAATGGTAATAAGGAACCTTCAATTTCTGATTTTTATTTTACTTTTATTATCTTTTTTTTCTAATCTGAGGATGGAGTACAGGTTTTGGGCACCTTCTGATCTCAATTTAATATGTTTTTCCTTGATTAGGGCTTGTTGTCTGATGACTAGTTTAGGGTTTATTGAGGTTTAATTTGTTACACAAAACATGTCTTAAAAAAACAAAAAAATACAAAATACTATTCAGGTATGGATTGGCATCAGCAAGTAGTGAAGGACTTATGTCAGTTCTAATTAATGTCCTTGAAGTCCTAAGATGAAACCAGGTGTTAGCGCACCATTTATTACTTTTTAAATGGTTTTTGTGGGACTTTAACAGGCCTCCATAGAGGGGTGACACCCATCACCATCTGTGTTAGGCCGGCGATTTCGGTTGTAAAACCAAAAATTATTTTATGACTTAAGTCTTCTTATATGTTGAATTATCAGGTGATGACAACACACAAACAGATGAGGCATTCTCCCAAAAGGTGCAAATGTTTTCTTATTTTTACCTCCTTTTGTCATATCACTGGAGTTTCACATTCTGAAGTGTCGAGTTTCTTATTGAGCTTCTTGAATTAACAGAGCTCGAAGAAGCCAGATAAAGATATTAATGCATCTTGCCTGGTGAAGTATCTTGGGAAAATCTTCCTCGTCTTTGCGTTCATGTTCTTCATTGCAGGGATATATTCGTACATCCTCATGATTCTTCCAGATGTTATATCACACTTTAATGGATCAGCAACATTTATGTCCTCTTAAGCTGGGTCTTAATCTTCACACTTGTGATTATATTTGTTAATTTGGTGTAATTGCAAGTGTTCGTAATTACATGTTTCTTGATTCTTGTCTTAAAATTAAAATAACTCGCCTTCGACGTGTAGAATTTGTAATGATGGTTCAAACACTTCTTAAGCTGCAGCATTTTTTAAGATAATTTTTCTTACCTTTGATTGCAAGAAAAAAATAGTGTATGAATCATATCCTTTTGAAATGCAAACGCAACAGGTGACGGAAGTTCCATGCGATAAAAAAAATGAAAGACATGACAAAGGCCCAGCAGGTTGGTTTACCTTTGATAATAGTCCGTATGATTTCCGAAGCTTTAATTTTCTTTAAGAGAGCTGATATTTAGATATCATATTTGATACCGATTATTGATACCGATGTTATTATGTACATTTAGTAGATTTATTATGCACATTATTTAAATTATTATGTATGTTACTTCTTGTACTAAAATAGTTATGCATGTTATTTGAGTTATTATGCATATTATTTTGTTAACATGTATAATAATTTTTTCAGTATAAAAATAATATGAAATAACATGTATAATAACTCAAATAATGCGCATAGTAACTCAATTAAATGTGCATAATAATAGCGGTATCGATAGTCGGTATCAAATGTGATATTTATGAAGCATTATCCTTTCTTTAATACTAACTCTGAATATTGTAAAATAGCTACTAACTGTCTTCTAAAAACTTCCATCCGAATTTTGTTCACCGCAGCACAGAATTGAATCCTTTTTGCTTTTTGAACAAAATAATGTGCAAGATTCATTATTTTTCTGAACAAGATAATGTGAGTTAGGAAAGTTTTGGACGAAAGTTCAAGACGAAAAATTCATTTCTGAAACATTAATATATGAACTTACAACAAAATTACATTAAAACCGTCGACCATTAGTATAACTATAAGATAACAGCAATACAATTATACAATTGTTGCAGAACAGCCACCTATGCCTTGAGCAACTTTTAAAATTTTCTACGCAGGATGAAGTCTACTGACAGGGTAGTTATAGTAAATTTGTGTGACGTTAATATCATAATAATAACAACAATAATAATAATAGTAATAATAATAATATAAATTTCGAATAATAGATACAAAAGAAAAACTAACCCTACCTGAATAATAATTATAACAACAACAACAACAACAACAACAACAATAATAATAATAATAAATAAATTTTGAATATAGATACAAGGAAAAATCTGACCCTATTTGAAAAACCCATCTAATTCATAAACCAATATGATTGGATATTTTTCTGTGAAGTTAAATCAATTCGAACTCGACCCGTCTTAATTCGAGATGATCCTAAGCTTGACTTGACAAAACACTAAACGACCTCAAACCTAACTCGATCTGAAGTTCGAATTCCCCTTCTCTCCTCCTGCGTTGCAGCTTGGCTCAAGACCACTTGAAATTCAACATGAACCGGCCTGAAATCCTTATTACAATGGACATTTCAAAACCTCACATGTGACCACTCAAGACCCACGCTAACACGACACTAAGCAAATGGAAACCGACTCGACCTGACTCGAATCATCCAGACTAAGAAAACTCGAAGCTCAAGAGAATCCAACACTACAGACCAGAGCCGGATTTGAAGAGATGGACTAAAATGATACGATATTATTGACATATTATTCAAAAATAAAATTAAATAGAAGTAAATCTAAAAACAATTTGGGCCTCAGAGCCGTTGGGCTTTAGTCATCATCGGTCCAATAAAAGAGGAAATAACCCAGGATAAAATTAAGAGAAAATTTTGTCTATGTCATTCAAAACTGACGAAATCTCACAATTGCCATTCAAAATTTAATTCTTTCATTATTGACATCCGAAATCTCAGCCACCTCTTATTTGTGTCACATTTCATATTTTATAATTTTTCTGAAGGATTTTAAAAAATAAATTGTATTATAATACCAATAATACTCCTGACTCTTCCTTATTCTCCGAACCCTTTGATTCGTCTCAGATTCAAAGGACTCGATCAATTGTTTTGTTCTGATCGACTCGAGGCCTCTCTCCTACTGAATCACACCTCCTCCGCCACCACCCTTTTGTCCTCTCTCTCGCCACCGAAACCCTACTTCCTCCTCCACCACTCATCCCTCCTCTCTTTCTGCCATTTTTTTGCGAAAATGAAACCGTATCTAGTGTCGCCATTCTCCACTGATCTGACGAGTACAGTTGCACGATCTGCTCGGCACGAATCTGCATCCGAGGTTAGTTTTTTTATCTTAGTGTCTAATTAATGAATATCGAATGATATTAATGAATGCATTCTCCAAATTTGTCGAATGCATTATAAAATCAATATTTTAGCTAGCAGTTAAATGTCGAACTGATTTGGCTAGCAGTTTTTCTTCTGGTATTTTATCTCATTTGGAATTTTGCTTAATCTGTTCATAAACTTGACATCTGCAATATATATTCATAATCTTTGTTTCGTTGTTTGATTTCTTTTTTTAAATTGCAGATTTGAGACATGAAGATGATGGTAGAGCACTTATCTGTTCTTTTGAAAATTCAATTTTCAGTTTAGTATTAGAGTTTTGAGTTGAGTTATCAGTTTTCATTTATAAGTAAATAAATCTTGCAATTTGGACAAGACATGATCGGTAGGAGCACGTCACTGGACGACATCGACTGACTTGTGCTTGCTGAGAATACTCGCTTCATTGAGGCACATGAACTATTGTTGGTTCTAGGTTCAGGCGGAGAAAAGATCGTGGGTGCAAGAGGATCGTGCAAGAACCTAGGTGTTGTTTTAGGGTTACGATCATGATCGTGTTAACTAGGGTTCAAGCAAGGGTTGTTCAAGGATCGTGCGAGAGAAGAGAGATCGATTGAGTTTAAGTTTGGATCAGATCTATCGGTTGAGTTTAAGTTTGGATCTGATCGAACTTGAATCGGGCAAGGGTATTACTGACTTTATAATAAAATTTGTTTTCTAAAATCCTTCAGAAATTTATAAAATACAATGTGGCACAAATAAGAGGTGGCTGAGATTTTGGGAAGCAATATTGAAAGAATTGAGTTTTGGATTGCAATTGTGAGATTTCGCCAGTTTTGGATGGCACAGGCAAAATTTTCCCAAAATTTAAACGGTCACAATTCTCTCTCTAGAATTTTACCGTTAGATAACCATTAGGCAACCTTGTATAAATAGAAACATGCATACTGTTGTAAAAGCATATTGAATGAAATAGATACATAAGCTTTACATAACTAAAATTATTCATGTTATCAGAGCAGATTTAACCCCTCATCACATACCTAAAATCATACATCCATATAACCAGACCTCATCAAGAGATCGGAAAAATCCATACCAACAAATTCCCACAACCATAATTTTTTTCTTGGACCAATAAATTCCATACTAGTAAAAATCTCATATAAGAAAGAAATTCATATTAGCAAACTCCTTATCAGAAATATTTCAGACCAGCAAATTCCATACCAAAAAAGCAATACCACAAAGATCATACTAACAAAACCATAAATAACCATCCATATCAAAGAAACATGGTAGGCACTAGCTCCTTTCAATATGTGGCAAAACCAAGACATTCTTACCCTTACAACAAAGCTACAGAACGGCATTGGAAACTACGTCTCCTAGATCAGATTAGTGACAAGTAGAAACTAGGGTTTTCACTAGAACAGAGGAGAAGCCAAATGCAGCAGACCCTACAAAGCCAACAAGAGAAGAGCTTGAGAAAATTGAAGAATGGCGATTACATGATTACATGATAATGTTCGGTTGCTAAATTCAATGGAAAAACTTATTGCAAACATGCTAATGTATCTCAAATCCTCAAAACAAATGTGGGACAAAGAAAAAACCCGATATGGCACCCAACAAAATTATGCTCACATCTATGACTGATAAGCCTAAATGTTATAGACTTTTACAAGGGTTAAATGTGTTTATTTTGGCCAAGTTTTAGTTTAATTTGAGTTAATTTAGTCCAAAACATATAATCGTTCAAGTTACTATCCTAGTTGTGTTTTTTATTACAGAAAATAAGTATTTGGAACTCAAAGAGATGCTTGGAAGCAACGGTAGATTTTTAGAGTGCAACGTTTTGTATTTTGATCATAACTTCTTCATTCGAACATTGATTGAGGCGATTCAAAATGCATTATAAAGCTGAGAATGAGCTCTACAAATTAACTTTTTTATACGTGCCAACGATCGTATAGATTATGTGTATGATCATACAGCTTCATTTAAGAACAACTTCTACCACATATGATCGTAGGAGACATGGATAGGACCGTAAAAATATCCCATACGACCGTAGGATCTCAAATTCTGGTACTTCGCCATTTTTTATGACTTTTATAAGACATACGACCGTACATGTGTTACATGCAATCGTACCTATATCGAATTGTTGCTCACTACCGACTGTTTTAATCATAACTTCATCATATGATGCCGAAATTTGATGAATCAAATCTCGTTAGAAAGATAAACAAAATATCTACAACTTTTATGTTATGAGATTTTCTGAATTTGGAGCTTATCATGGTAGAAAACATGTTTTAACTTGTTGAAGCAGAAATTACTATGTTAAGATTTTATTTTGAGAAATCTATTTTAGGCTGAGGGTTAGGCTATAAATACTTATATATTGAAGAATTGTAGGACTTTTTTAGAGCATAGAGCAATTACAAGCATGTTTTGAGAGCCTAGAACAAATCTAAGAGCCAAAAAGACAGTTATCAAGGCAGAGATAAATTATGGAGATCTGAAGAAGGAGAAGAAGGCCAAGATGGAACTAGTGATAGAACTTTTGTTAGAATTAGGGTTGGAGCTTAATGCGCAAGACTAAGATCAATTTACTAGACAGAAGCATTTTCAATTAACAATTTCAAATTAAAAATTTTTAGACCTTAATCACCTAGCCAAGAAATACAGCAAGCAGATTCAAGAAGTAATATAGCAAGTCACAAATCAACAAAGAGCAAAGTAATAGAGCAAGTCACAAATCAACAAAGAGCAAAGTAATAAAGCAAGTCACAAATTCAGATGCTCTGCTGGTTCATTTCTGCATCATTTATATAGGCTAGGCACTTCTTGGAATCTTGGAAGCTTAAAAATCCTTCCTGGCGTTACACAGTCTCCATAACGCCTTGGGTAAGGTGTTATAACGCCTTGGGCATCTTCCAGAAATGCCCTTGCGTATCTGTCATGTGGGTCAACTCTTCAGAAACCCGTTATAACGCTTGGAGAACCCGTTATAACGGGTTATGAGGCGTTATGATGCCTTGGCCAAGCGTTACAATAATGTTACCCTTGGGAAATCCAACGTTGCTGCTGCTTCTCTCTCCTCTTGACGCGTTATAACACCTTGGACACATGTTATTAGGGTATTACAAACGGCTCGGATCGGGTACCTATGGATTCGACTCGAGTGGATCCACGGGTACCACGAGTCCACAAGTAGAGTTCTAATTTTACTCGCCCGTGCCCGACCTGCCCCGTGGCCTAGATCCGACCCGACCCGTGGATAGCGGATCCACGGATCTAGCACGAGTCGGGTAGACCCAAAATCCCCAGACCCGTGCTCGACCCGTCCGTTTAAAATTCTATATCCCTCGAATTTGTTTTGATTGCAGAGCGATAGAAAGAATAGAGATGCAGAGGGATAAAAGTTGGAACCCTAGACTTCATCATTTCTGCCGCTCTCTTTCAGTCTTTCCCCTCTTTCTCTCGCATGTGAGATCTTTTCTTTGTCTCTCTTTCTCCTTCCCGATGGCCTGGTGCCTGACAATGCCTTGTGGCTTGTGCTGTTGTGCAACAGCCCCGTCGACCCATGTGTGACGGTGGCCTGTCTAATATGTTCCCCTAGTCCTTGTCATTTCTCGTCGTTTCTCCATAATCCATCGCTAGATCCGTGCAATAGGAGGCGTAAAGTACTGATCGACGATCTAATCTCGTGTTTCCAGTCTACTTGTCTTGCGTGGGGCTAAGATTATGGCAGAATGGTAGTATATTTGACGGATATTTTATGGCTCGAGGCTAAGAAACTCTTGATGGGATCGTTGATCAATACTCGTCGCCACCATGCGTGTACTCTTAGCAATCATGATTTTTGGAGATGCTTTGCTTATATATTGGGTATTGAAGGGAAGAGATAGAGAAGATAGACAGAAAGAAAAAAGAAAAAAAAAAGAGAAGAGAGACAGAGAAAGAAAGAAAGATAGATAGATAGAGAGAGGCAAGTGAGCAGATCCTTCTGTTGCTGGTAAGTTTCTTCTAATTTGTAATTTTTTTACATAATTTTAATTTGCTTTTCTTCGATTTTGAACTTTAATTTAGTTTTCTCTCTATGCATGTGTAGGTTTTGAACTTTGTTGGGTGTTGGCTGTGTAATGGCTCGAGTTATCGACATTGCATCTGAGCATGACATCTCAGATGACGAGTATGTTTTTTTTTCACTGTGTTATTTTCTGTGAAATGTTGATTTGTGTGTGGAGCAGTGGTCATCGAACCACTATCTTATTCTGTGAAATTCTTGCTTCTGTGAAATGCTTGCTTGATTATGTGAAATGCTTGCTTATTAATTGAATAGAGCTTGATTTTAAAGGTCTTTGTCTATTGGTACTGGTGCTGGCCCCTTGAAACTGTGTAGGTAATTGCCAGCACCAAGTAGTTGCTTGTGTGAATAGAACTTACAGATGCAGTTTTACTTGCTTATATTAAAACTATGTGACTGCCAATTACTTGGCTCTTATTAAAACTTGCAGATGCAGTTTTAATAATTGCAGCTTGTTATGTCAGTCTCTAGTTTTAATAATTGATGGCTTGATCAAATGCTTTAATAAGGCACCCCTGATTGCTTGCTTGTTATAGTATGGGGCTAGATCCAAACTTTACCCCTGAAGAGATCCAAAGAATACAAAATGATGCCCACATTGCTGATACACAAGATCCCGGTGCACTTGCAACGGCACCTCAGGATCAAGCTGATGAACCCACCCCAAAGAGGAAATTTAGAGAAAGAATGACCTCTGAGTATTGAGAGCATTTTGTAAAGAGTGCAGTTAATAAAAAAACTGGTTATTATACTGCCACTTGTAATTATTGTGGGCATGTTTTTCCAATGGGAAATTCAAAGGGCACTGGTTCTCTGAAGCATCATATCAAAAACTCTTGCAAGAAATGTCCCTCCTCAAAGAGGCATAGACCAGATGTCCTTCAAAAGCTGCTCCTTGCTGGCAGGACCAAAGATATGATATTTTCTTCAATTATTTATTTAATTCTTTTTGTGCATTGCTTTATGAAAGTCTAATTGGATCTATTCTGTTATTTCAGAAGAAGGTCTTGCTGCTTGGGAATTTGATCAAGATAAGTGTAGGAAAAGCTTTGCAATAATGGTAATTGTGGATGAGTAACCCTTTAATTGTGTGACCCACTATTACTTGAAAGTGTTCTTAAGTGACCTACAGTCAAAGTTCAAGTTAATGTCCAGAATTACTCTTAGGACTGATTACATAAGAATCTATGAACAAGAAAGAGATGAACTGTATGAATTGATAGGAAGACTTGATTGTAGAGTAAGTTTTACCAGTGATTTGTGGACCAATAAAGGTGGTGATAGGGGATTCATGGCACTAACCTGCCATTTCATTGATGATGGTTGGATCCTGAGAAAAAGAATACTTAATTTCACCTCATTGCCATGTCCGCACACTGGGAAAAACATTGCTCAGGCAATTTTGGACAAGTTGGTACTTTGGAACATGGATAAAAAAAACATTCAGCCTTGTGCTTGATAATTCAAGTGCCAATGATGCTTGCATCAAGGAGTTGTTGAGTGGCACACATATGAAGGATGTACTTCCTGCAAAAGGTGAAGTTTTTCATCAAAGATGTGGCTGCCACATCTTGAACTTGATTGTTCAAGATGGGCTTACTATGCTTTCAGATGAGATTAGCAATATAAGAGAAACCATGAAGTACATCCACAATTCACAGGTAAGGATGGAGAAGTTTAAGTTGGCAATAGCTCAGGTCTGATTTTCTTCTATATTTGTTCTTTATATTTGATATATATCTTGTTGTGCTTTATATTAATATTTTATCCTTGTTTTTGTTTACTAGGCTGAAGCTCCAAACTTGAAACCAGCATGGGATGTTCCCACAAGGTGGAATTCAACCTACCTTATGCTGGAGTTAGCCTTGAAGCTCAAATCAGCAATTTGTAGGTATGCTCTTGACAATAAGTTAACTTATAACCCATCTGAGTTAGAATGGAAAGCAGTTGGAACTTTAGTTGAGTATTTGAATGTGTTTTATGGTGCCACATTGAAGTTAAGTGGCACCAAGTATCCCACCATGACTGAATTTTGTGAGGTTTGTCTTAACATTAAGAAAATGGAGGCAAGTCCCTATCCCTTTGTTGTAAAGATGGGCAAGGCAATGTTTTCTAAGTGGGATAAGTACTGACAGAATGGAAATACTTTATTAGCCATTGCTTGTGTTTTTTATCCAAGATGTAAGATGCATGTTGTTTAGTACTATTTTAAAATGATGTATCCTGAGAAGTGGGAGAACTTTATTGCAAACTTGAAATCTTGCATCAATGCCTTGTTCTTGGAGTATTTGGGGACAAACTCTAAACAAGCATTTGGAAGTTCATCACAGCATGAGAGGTACTTGTTTGATTTTACTTGTTTGATGACATGACTTTACTTGTTTGGTTACATGGGGGAAACATCAACAAGATCTGGTAGTGTCACTGTCAGTGACACAAGAGCCGGGTTGAATGATTTCATCCGTGGGATGAAAAACACTGAACATGACAAATCAGACATTAAGCAATATCTGGAAGATCCACTTGATGATACCAGCTTGGAGAGTGATTTTGAGATCCTATCATGGTGGAAACTTAAGGTCCCTCGATATCATGTCTTAACCCGGTTAGTTCGAGACATCCTTGCTGTCCCGATATCGATAGTTGCATCAGAATCAACTACTAGTGGTAGAACACTATCACCTGCTAGAAACTCTTTGAATGATGAGAGCATTGAAGCTCTCATCTGTGCACAAGACTGGTTGCGTGCTTCAGTCATAGACTCATAGGTAATCCTCTTGGTTTTATTTTATTTTATGTTGTTACCATTGTTGTTAATTTATTATACATAGTAAGTAACTTAGTTTTCTTCTCTGGTTTGTGTAGAAAAAGATGTAAAAGTTGGGGGTGCACTATGGACCAGTGATGACTGATGAAGTGCAAACTGATATGTAGCAGTGGAGATAACATGCTGCTATTGGATCAGTAAAGTTGCTCTCTTTGAAATTTAGATGTTGTGCTTTTGTTAGTTGGCTTTTTGAGTTGTTTTGCCAACTTATGTTGCTTGTCAGTAGGTTCTATGGGTGTAATTTAGGATGCAGCCTGGAGAAATAATCTCTTTGGCTCCTTAGATCTCAAGTCATGATTCAGTAATGATACAATGTTTTTATTTCTTTTATGTTCAGCCATTGGCCGAGATAGGTAAAATCTGAGATGAGAGCTTGAGATCTAGGTTGAAGACTTGAGATTATTATCTGAGTTGACATCTCTTTAGGTATGATTGTATTTTGTAAGACTTGTGAGTTACAAATTGTTGCTTTCTATTATCTATGGGTTTGATCAAACTTGTAAGACTTTTGTGTTGTGAGTTCTGAAGTAGTGAAGTTCATGGTTTGATTCATCTGGAAATTGAATGTGTATTTTGTAAGTTATAAATTATAATTTTTTTCGAATTTTCTAAGACAATTGTTATTTAGTTTTGGCAAGTTTGCAGGTCTGACTTTGAACTGGTCTGATCAAATTTATTAACGTTATTATGTTTGTTACGTTAATTTTGAACGGAACATAAATGTAACGGTAAATCATTCCGTTTTCTAAACGTAACATAACACGAAAATGATTTTACTTGCGTTTTTTCAACGGAACGTAAAACGTAAATACCAATTTTCGTTACGTTTCATCCGTTTGACACCCCTACTAGAGACAAACCTATCATAACTATTTTTTTTTTTTTTTTGAGGAATTATCATAACTATGTTAGAGATGATAAGTAAGAACCAAAGTGACGTGGAGGCTTCAGGTAAAGAGAGATATCACGATGAAGTACAACTGTACAAGGCTTCAGAAAAAACTTGATACATGGAAGAATGAATCAATCAAATACATCGCAATTTGGAGCGGTGGAACCCAATATCAAGTAACATGTCATGACTCATGATGGGCAGTTTGTCGATCGTTAACATATCAAGCAACACGCTAGCTCTTGTTCTTGTTTTTTTTTGAGGAAAAGAAGGGGAGCTCTTGTTCTTGTTGAAGGTGGGATCTGACAAGTTTTCTTACAGCTGTAAACTATCTTTTTTAATTTCAAACCTTAATTTTCAATTTGACTCTTGTCTTGTATGTGTAATATAAAGTATAAACTTGATGTTTGCTCTTTTTAGGTATTCCATGCCAACATGCGTGTGCAAGCACCAAGCATGCATGAGACTAAAGGATATAGCTCCTGAGACCTATATTGATGATTGCTATAAGGATTTATAACCACTCTATAATTCTCATCTCTGAATTTGATATGTGGCCATGTGGGGTAAAATAGACTTGGACGAAATAATACCTCCCACGGTTGATCCTTCGTAACCTAAAAGACCAAAGAAAGCTTGTAAAACGCATAATAATGTAGAGTTGGCAAAATACCGACACAACAAAAATGACTTATCGTGCTGGAATGTTGAAGCGCCATGGATGTGTTTTGCAGAGGAAATGTTAAGAAAATGACGGGAGTGGGAAAGTATTGGGAAGGAACTAAAAAGGTGTTTCTACTTTCTACTGGGAAAATAGAATAGATGATATGCATCTTGTATCTAGTATGATTTGCTATGTGATCAACATAACGGAAACCAACTCCAATAATCAAATGTATAATTAACACACCAAAAAAACTAACCTATTTCCTATTGGCTATTCATTCATACTCTACGATAACACAAACTGTACAGCAAACAACGTTACAACCTTTGTTTAATCCCTGCTACTTTTGGCTACAAAATTATTCAAACCGAAATCCTTCACCAGTTCTGGAGCTGAGATGCAATGCTTTTCACTACAGGGTGATACTCAGTGTGGAGAAACTTCTTTGCATTGTCAGAGCCAGGTTGTCCAAGCCATTCATCATACAATGCCTTTGCAATAGGGTTATCAAAGGGGTTCGCTATCAGTACCTACAAAAGATGAAAACAGTGCCAAGTGTCATGGCCTTATTATTCAAACGTTATATCCACACACACTTCAAATTCGCAGAGACAACCAAATAATATTTAAGAATCCTAATGAAATTGAACCGGAGAACAATGAATAAAGAAATTCAATATTAAAATTGTAACAATGAGCTTACATCTTGCATATAAATAGACTCCAATTGTTGAAGCAGCTCCTTGCCAGACTGGTCCTTCTTTGGTTTTATCTGACCTCCCCCATTCAAGCAGCCTAGGACATCATGAATTTATCAATATTGCACACAGTTTATAATACGCATCATTCATGTGAATTTCGAAATTAATCGAAGATTCTTTAACTAATACAATGAACTAAAAGAATTTAGCATTGATATTCCTGGGACATACCTGAAGGGCAAGCCATAACTTCAACAAAATGGTACTCACATCTTCCCTTTTTAACTCTGCTTACTATATTTTGCAAGTTCCTGAATCCATAGCACTGTGCAAATTTTAGAACTTGTTTACCGTCCACCTGCAGAAAAAACTTCAGAATTAAAGTTCACTTCTATGTGTGTGTTTTGCAAGGAAAGAATGTAGCCCTCTGTAATAAAATGTATCAAAATTTCTGCTATTGTGCCCCCAACCCCACTGGGCCAAAGAGAGGGCAAGGGTAACATCCAAAGAATTTAAGCTGCGCCAGCAACTGGCTTATTTTGTCAATATCCTACAGCTTACACATATATCTAATTCCAATTTTATAAAAAAAATAGCAATTTGGATGGATCAACATCAAGTATCATTATCTACCTCAAGCACTGCTTCACGAAAATCGGAGTTGCGCAGAGTTCTAAATTCAACAGGGCCGTCAATTTCTCTGTTAAAGAGCACTTTTGCTGCATGCCTGAAAACTGTTTCAGCATAACCACCTGATCCACCAGACACGCCATAAAGTTGCCCTTTCTCATCCACATTTGTTAACCTGATTCAGACCATACAAACCAAATTGTGTTCACATTTACACTTTTTCCAAGTTCTCTTTTACATAGATACAAATGTATAGATAACAAATAGCACACATTCTGTCTAGTGGAGCTTCCTCCAAGGCAGCAAAATCAATCGACTTCGACTGCAAGAGTAAGATGCTCATTTATTAGTACTCAAATAACTCCAGTTTCGAATAGAATGAAACTTCATGTGTCAAATATGGTATGTACCTGAATCAAGTCTAGTACTTCTCCAGTGGTCAAAACAGAATCTACCTCAACAATATCTCTTTGATCCATTGAGAAAGTGAAGTCATCTCTCACAGCCTCAAGCTTCTTATCATAACACGGCATTACCGTAACATGGTATGCGTTGTATGGCCTATCAGAGGTAGCAAAATGTAACATTGGTAGATGTTCATCAAAAATCATAGAATGCAATAATATTTCAGAAACATATCAAAACTATTTATCTTTGTTTCTCTTGTATGATAGTGATGTTAAATGTCACTAGTGCTCACAACTATCATGATCTTTGATGCTATAGTCAGCGCATAATGACTTAATCACTAGTCCTGGCAATATGTAAATCTAACCCTATTATATGGGTTTCCACTGGAAATTAGGTACCCAACTCTCCAATGATCCTTACCAGTTTTGCATAAACATTCAACAAAAGAACTTACTTGAAGCCAAGCTTCTGAACCACATGATTCTTGATAGCTGAGCCAATTGCTTGTTGTGGGCTCTTCACAGCAGAAATGTAAGGCAGAACAAATGAGCCAAGAGTCTTTTCAGCATAGCATATCCATCCTGGTGCAGTTCACAAAAAAAAGGTTACATAAAAGCCTGTGTAATTTTTGTCCAAAAAAATAAGATATCAATAACTAAAGGTTTCATTTGTTGTAAACTAATGATTAATGTACCATTCCTCTATCTGTAAATGTTTATGCTTAACTAGGCCTCAATTGGGCACCTCAAAAAGCCAAGAGAAACCATAGAAAAATCTTGGTGTGAACAGAAACAAAACAATACATCATCAGGAGGTATTCTTGATTGGTATCGCATTGACATATGGTACATGAATGCATTTACATAACTCATAAAAGATTTTTAATTCACTTAATAAAAGTTGGCCTGACCGCCTGACATATTGTTTTCAAAAGGACGTACTATTTGCAAGGACAAATCATTATAAAGGTATCACCACAAAACTATATTTTGGCTAACACAAACATTTTGTGACTACTCCACGTCCTTCATCTCGCATATTAGTTATAGCTTGTATGACTATTCATTGTCTTTTCAACATCTTCTGAATCACTCTTATCTCAACATAAAAACAAAGAAACTAAGTAGGCTTACCTGGGCATGCAGATGAAAGCACAGGTAGATTAGATTCACACTCCTTACCGCGTGAAGACTCATATTTATGGTACCGAGAAACAAATTCATTACATGACTCAATAAGAGACAGATCTCGGCTAGAACTTGTGTCGTATACGGCCTCAACTCCAACTGACTTGAACAAGCTAGCCAGTTTCCTGAAAACCTAAAGGTAACACAATACAATGTTGGTGAGTGTATTTGACTACTTGCACTAATTCTCAAGAATCTGATTGATATCTATGTTTCTTATAGATTACATTAAATTTATTTTAGAAGGACACTCTTAACTAATTGAACACGCCTCCATAAAAAAATCTTCTCCAACTAATCCTTCCAATATGCATATATTGTGGCCCTAATGACAACTAAGATTTAACTCCAACCTCACTGGAGTTATTGCCATAACATGTTTAGTAACCATCTGGGGATTAAACTACCAGTGGAGTTCACTAATAGTTAAAGGTATCCATGTAAACAGAAAAATGCAGTGTAAAATACTGATCATTACACTTTTGCAAAAACTTGGGGAAAAGAAAACTATTACAGACAATCCTAGTAGAACAAAGTACCTGAGTAGGAGATAGGTTGAAGAATGCAGCTAGAGATGCTCGTGATTGTGGTGAAACGGAAACAATTACTTTTTCCTCATAATTTCTACAATGAGAGAGAAACTCATCCAAGCTCTGTTTCTCAAGCATAACCGTCTCTGCAGAAGTCACACATCCACTACAAGTTCGAAATTTGAAACCTTTTAGTAACATGATGAAGCTGTATAGGTAACAGGAGAGAGGAGAAGAAATAAGAATAGTACCTGCATGCCAAGCAGTCTTTCAGAGAAATTGTCACTTTCTCATCTTGCGGTCTTGTGCCAACATAACTTTCCTTTTCTTTTTTCTACAATTGATGGAATAGAAATCAGCAACAAGCAACCTTGTAGGATTTTTTTGAGTGGTGAAACAATGACCAACTTTTAGTACCAGACGGTACACCGCACTACACTACTGGTCCTAAAACCCTACCAGCTGCTGCAGGTATTCAAACCACTGAAATAATTCAGAAGTATTTTGGTCATCTTATGCACAATAAATGCTGAATGAACTTTGAGCAACCATTTATGAGCAGTTGAGCAAAAATATGAGTATTCAATAAAATTCACAGAAAATGATGTTACTGATACAAGCTGTATATATTTTTTGGTAGATGCCATCCTTCACATATATTCATCCAACCCCTTTTTTTTTCTATTGGAAACCTAAAGAACAAATTGTAAATTTGAAATTGAGCGCAACAGGTCGTAAACAAAAAGGAGAAGCTGAAATCAGCTGTGAATACGATTTGAAACAATCATAGTTAAAAAAAGTTAAAGAAAAGACATTGAATATAAAGTAAGCACAAGTAATCAGTACGACCTAACTATTAAATATAAAAGAGAGGGTCTATTTTAATTTTTAACCTGACGGAGCGAGTCGGTTTTTGCACGAGAAGAGGAATTTAGAGAAACAACGCAATTTTGCGATGGGGCGATAAAATCGTTCAGATCCGCTAGCCTTAGCGCAGGCGAGAACTTGTCTGACATATCTGAGAGCTGTAATCAGTAGAAGTGAGCTCTGAATAAATCTCTCTATCTCCTTCCTTTTTCAGTTTCGTCTTGTAAGGAAACTAGAGAGAGATGCGATTGGAGGCGGTAGAAGCAGGAAGCAGCTCGGCGAATTGCGGGTATTGGACGTCTCTCTCTGCGAATTCTTCCTCGCGTGTTGGGAATGGGAATGGGAATGGGAATGGGAATGGGAATTAATTTATTGTAATTAATTTCCTTATCAGGATAGGTAATGCAAAAGAAGAGGAAGGTAATTCGGCTTTGTTTTGTTATTTTTTATTCAGGCCATGCCTTTTGACTTTTTTTGTTAAGATTGGGTTTCTTGGGCTTAGTACACTTGTAGGCCTTGAAGAGCAGCTCACTTCATCAACATGTTTTTAAATGCTTAACAATACAAATCTTTTGCCACTTATTATATATAGATTTTCAAACAGCTAAGCTAATTACGTTGTTCTTTTCTTTTTTACCTAGAACTAGAAGTCGATTAATCCCATCAATTTCACTGAAATTTTTGTAAAGGGCTCAAGAAAGAAAAAAACACTTTTCCGAAGGAAAAATAGCTTTTTTGTACAAGTTTCTAATTATCCTACTCCTACTTATCTAATCTTATGTATCTTAAGCCTAATTTAACCTCAATATCCAATTATCCAAAATAACTACTCTAAACTAATTGTCTATCTAATCTTTCATCAAAGTACCACCTATTCAAAATACTGTATCATCTATCACATACCAACAAAAACATAATTTTGAAGACCAAACATACTAAACTGATTATCTAAAAAAAGACTTCTTCTGATCAGAACATTCATGGGAATTATGTTCTTTATAATACAAATTTTAGCATTTCAAAAGAAATATATTTTAGATAAACAATATCATTTTACAATCAATGTCTTCTGTTGCTACTTAGAGGATGAAACCTTAAAAATACTCTAGTATATCAAAAGATACTATTTAAAAAATGGTATACATATCAACATATGTCAAAGAAAAAAAAAGGTGGGGACATATCATATCAAATATAGAAGGTAAGAAGTTACCCAAGCCTCTGACATTTTCTAGCAGCTTTTTAAGCAGCAAACTCTTGTATCTTTCTGAATTTCAGGTGTTCTTCAGACAGCTTGTTTTGCAGCCCCAAACATTTTTTTTGTCTTTTCCACTAATAATGCAACCAGGCAAGTTACCAAATTGACCTGTCAAAGTAGGTCATATCGCAACAGAGACTTGAACGATATGCATCGCCAGATGCTTTTTTTTATACTCTGGTTGTGGCCTTAATAGGCACACATAAGAAGAGATGGGTGTTCTGTAACAAGAACCTCATCGCCGCTTTTGTTTGCGTCTAGGCCTACTAAGAAGCTTCAGCATATTCTCAGTCAGGTCAATCGATGAATCATCATCATGCTCATCCTGGTTATTTTTATTATCCCCTGAAGTTTGTGTCAGCCACTCCAACGCCTCAATTGCTGCATCTTTCTCAGCCAATTGCTTGTTCTTCTTTGGCTTACCAACAAACTGCATCCCCTTGAACTCCACCATGGCTCTGAACTCATTTGTCTTCAGGTGTTTCGTTTTGTACTTTGGTGGAGTGTGACCAGCTCGCATCAGTAATGTCTGCAGAAGGCTCTTGG
>CAXKVX010000676.1:0-22386 GCA_964058865.1 Eleocharis quinqueflora | reverse complement strand
ATCGGTAATAAGACATTAAAAAGTAGAGCAGGTGCTTACGGTCAGCGTTGAGAATCAGGCGGGTTGGTATTGTGATTTCAGGATATACGAATTCAATCGTACGTGTGTGGAGAGGAAAAAAATTTAATTCAGAGTAATTATTAGATTAAAAATCAACACTATTAAGTGGGCCATGCCCACTTTTCTCAAAAAAAAAAAAATCAACACTATTAATGATTTGGAGAACTTTTGATATTATTAATTAAAATCTTTTATTCTTAATGTGACGGTTCTGATAAAAAATTCTTCTCTCTCTTTAGAGAATTTCGTTTCGTATGCAATGTGCTATGAAGTTTTGTCCGATTTTAATGAAAAGGGAAAGGATCATGTGTGTTATGGAGTTTTGTCTGATTTTAATGAAATGAAATAGAAAAATTGAGAGGAAAATTTAATTACACTTTAAATTGAGGAGGTAATAATTTTGTAGAGAATAAATAGAAGAGTTCTCTTTTATTTTCATCCTCTATCACTTATTCACCTCTTAATATTTAACTTGAAATAAGTGACAAAGCTCTCATTTCCTCCTTTCCTTTTCCTTCCATTCATTCTCCTTCTCTGAAGCACAGTCTAAAATTGTGCTCGAGAAAGAAGCGGGATTTTTTAACTTGTTATTTTTCTCTCAATTCGAAATGTAACGAATTTTATTTATTTGCTATTTTTATTTTTTCATTTAGTTTAGTTTTATCATTCAAAATTGATTAGTACAGTTTTAAATTTTGAGCTGTTAATTTGATATTAAAAGACTTTATTATTGTTGTCCTCGTCAATTAACATTTAACAATGTCCTCATGACATTAAATATGATTTATCAAATCAATTCAAATAAAATTAAATAAAGAAATAACTTTACATGTAATTGGAAGACATTATTCTCAAGTTCACTTTTCTTTTCTCAATAAACTATATTTATAAATTGTTTTTTTTTTTGCTATTAATTAGCATTTTTGTTTCTGAAAAAATATATTGTTGTCATGACAAAAACTTAATTGAAACATTTTAGTACTTGAATTATCATATCATTAAATAAAATCATTCTTACACTTCATGTGCTCTTATTTGCATCTTTAAAAGTGTTTATATAATATATAAAGTTACTTAAATTTGGGTGTCGAAGTGTTTAATACATTTTTATAGGATAAAATAAGGATTTTATTCCAATACTCTCATTAGATATAATTAAAAAGGGAAATAATGTTTTTTAAATCAGCAATTATGATTTAATAATTTTATTTTTAGTGAAAGTGTGAACTCACTTCCACAAAATAGTTCAGGTTATGAATCAACAAAAAAAGTTAAAACAATATAATTTTCGAACTTCTTTAGTGATGTTTTATATATAAATAATTTTCATATCTAGTGTTAATAATTTGGAATAGATATATAAACATGCGCATGATGCAGATAACGAGGTGCATCAGCGCCATTAGAAGAATATATGTAATGTCCGCCGCTGTCGTCTTGTGGTCCCGTCGAGAATACAGGATAATTTTCATAAATGGCCAAAGAATAAACTCTTTAACAGATAGGATCAATATTTGCATAAAATTTTAACAACGATCAAGAACGCAAGTATTACTTGGACCTCTAAGTTGAAAATTTCATTTAGGAGCCAAATTTTTTGCAGATTTTTTATTATTCTAAATTCATATTTCACAGAAATATTAAGAGGCGCAAGTAATTCTTGCATCCCTAAAGATTTGATATTTCAGAACTAAACTCACTTTTTCATCTTCTCTCCCGACTCACCCTCATTTTCCCCCTTCTATCCCTAATTTTCTCTTCCTCTTCCCAAATTCTAAACACTAAATTTTCATTACTCTCCAAAAAATGTTTATTGTTATTCTTCGCCTGAGGATATATCCAACGCGGGACGTATGGTGTTCATTACTCGAAAAATCCTATGGGTAATTTTACGATACATGACGACATAACAGTGATGAATCGAGCTCTACCGGTGGCTAGAATTTTCAAGTTCAACACATGGATTAGAAATCTTGGCGAGGTTCAATGCGGTTTTACAACTCACTCCCTCGGTAATGTTCTATACTGAGTTACAACTTTTGAGTAATGATACTTGGAGACTTATGGTTAACATCTGATTCAACCGAGAACTTTTGCAATGATTGAATTATATGCTGAGCCTAAATCTTAGTCCAATACACCAAATCAAGGTTGTGTGAATGATAGTCGCGTCTATGAAACCTCAAACGCATATGTTGAGCCTATAGCACGTTCATATGTACCAAACCAGGAACAATCGGTAGGAACCCTAACGATATCGATAGGAACAATCAACCGCGATATGATTTATGGGCTCTGTCATTCGACAAGAGATGTCGTAGATTAGATATGATGACAACAAATGGACGAGAATCTCTTAATAATATTTTCAAAGAAGTGTGAAACCCTATGGGTGATTAAGGCTTAATTTAAATATTAGAGTCTTTTTTGCTAGTTTGCAACAATTGAATTTCTAATAGCAATTTCTAGATTAAATAATACAAGCAATTCAAACAATTCAATTGATACGCTTCTCAAATAGATATTATTAGCAATTAATTGGAGAAGTGTAAATACTGATTTGACTTAATTAATTTCTAGTTGCGGAAGCGTAATAATCAACAAATCAATCATTCTCAAGCTAATGAATGCAATTAAATTAAATAGAGAAGAGGTTAGAAAGATTAAACAAATAAAGGTGTGTAATATATTGTCGGAGTTCAACTATGCCTTTGGCCTACTCTAATCTATGGATCCTCGATCCCCCGTCTTTACGGTAACAAGACTGATCCGCTTCAATGACTCAAAGAGTCAAGTTACAACTTCAGAATTTGATCTCCTTTACACACACTGGTAGAAGAACGAACCCTAACACAAGGTGGAATCTAGCTCTTGCAACACAATGATTAGAGACTAGACCTAAAGCACAATTGCTAGACACAAGATAGATAATGATATAATGATTCTCTCAAACGATATCTCACAAGTTTTGATCTATTTAGAATAGTTTAATTTGAGATTTGAAGGATTTAGCAATATTTTCCTTTTCTCAACAATGGTGGCTGCTCAAGTTTTTTTCTTTTATTTGGAAGGGAACATATGGAGAAGAAATGTGAGAGCAACCCCCTTTTATATAGATGTCAAATAGGACAACAACAAAATTTCAGAACAGTAACGTTATGTAACGCTAGGATAGCATTACAACGTTATGCAGGTGAAATTTGAATTTTGAACATTGAATTTTGTCTTTTCTTTCTAGAAAATGTTATAATACTATTATAGCATTGCATACGCTATGACAAAAGGATGCAATTTTGGAAAATCAGTTAGATACAGGAATCAGAAGAGATAGCTTTGTAATTATATGATAGAATATACAACGCTATACTCTGTGATATTAATACTTAGTCAATTTTCTTGCGATGTTTCATTTCCCATAGCGTTGTAACGTTACAGTAGCATTAAACAACGCTATAATATGTTTTTGTGGGATTTTGCTATTTTCAAATCTCAATTTAGACATTATAAATATTTGGACAATTAACCTATCTATTTTGTAAGCTTGCTCTTCATGCATGCAAGTAAATCCTTCCTTTAGCTCTTTAGCTTTTTCAAGATATTTCTTCAATTTTCTTCTTCTATTTCTCCAAAGTTTGGCATACCTGAAAAATTCTCACAAATGCAAATGTAAAATTCAATTTTATTTGACAAATCGACAAATACAAAGATATTGTATTATAAAAAATCTTCACCTTTTATCAATTTGCAAGATTTCAATACATGTGCATGTTTTTTTTATTTTGAATTGTTGAAACTCTTGCATATGTGGTTATTTTTTCTCTCTTTGTAAATTGTACAAAAGTATAAATCAAATTTCCACGACTCTTCCTTAGTACAAGCATGTGTTAAGCAATCAATTTTGAATATGTAATTTAACAAGTTTGTGCATAGCTCCCCTCAATTTAAGCATTTTTGCAACTAATTTAGAAATGTGATGTAACAATTTTGGTTTAAGCTTGTCCTAATTCATGCATTCGACAAAATAGAAGATGTTAAGCAAATAAGCTCCCTCTCATTCTTTGCATTCTTCAAAATGAGATCCTTATAAATTTTACACTTTTAAAAAAAAATTCGCAATAGACCCCTTTGCAATGTTATGTTCTACCAAGATTTATACCATATTCTTATGCAATTCAATACATTACCCAAAAAAAATATATACCAAAATTAATTTATATAACTAAAGAAAACACATAAAGCAATAGTAGGCATTTATCACGTGTCCTAAGTAAACATAGATATAGCAAATTAAAGCAAGTTCAATGTTCATCATCACTTAGGTTAAATATAAAAGTTCGCACAATCTAAATAACATAACACCTAAATAGCATAATAACCATGAAATTAAAATATGAAGTCAACGGCGAATAAAAGCTAAAGAACACTAAGAATCGTCATAGCGATGTCATCATCATTTTCCTTGGAACCCGCTACCTACTCTTTCTTTCACCTCATCTTCATCACTTTGAACCTTTTTCTTTTCTTCTTTCCTTTGGATGTTTCATCGAGGTCCGGACCAAATTTCTCGATACACCTTGACTTGAGAACAACATGATCCTTGTAGAAAGTATCATAATGACCTATAAACCACTCAAATAACTCATTCTCGCGAGTCTCAATCTCAACTTGTCGCTTCTCAATACTATCATTTTGAACTTGGATGTAGCCCAAAGCGGTAAGAATGGATTGAAGATCACTTGAATTTAGAGACTCGGTAGGTTGAGGGTTGGAAGACTCAACTTGAGGTATAGGTGGACCCGGTAGGTTTGAATTTGTTTCTCTTTTCCTTTAGCACTTCCTCCGTCTCTCCATTAAGATAGAAATACTTCTCGCTCGTATGGATGGAAAGTAAGTTGACGCTTCCGTATTTATTTTGATCTTATTTCATGGGCACCCGAATTTGAGCCATTTGAGAATTCTGACACTTAGCATGAATTCTCGCGACCAAAACTAGTACCAAATATGAAAAAGTATCTTGTTAAGAAAGACCAACAACGATATATCAGGATTCTGAATGAAATGAATTAAATGAATAACCAACATATACTTGTGGTCGATGTAAATAACCAGGACACAACAAACACACATGCACTGCATCCCTTGAACAGGAAGGTTATACTAATTTCTTGTCAAATTAACAATTGCGACTTTTATCACTCATTTAAGGTTTGAAATTATTTTAACACAGATAATTAATAATTGACTGGTTCTCAAGAAGATGGAGCACGATTTATTAGAAATTGCATGTGTTATCTTAACTTTTTTTTTTATCAAACTATTCTAATTTGTATCCCTTAGATTAAATGTACTATTTCATGGAGCTTGATGTATGATTAAATGTACATTTTTATGAAGTTTGATGTAAGATTAAATGTACTCTTTTATGGAGTTTGATGTAGGATTAAATGTACTTTTTTATGGAGCATGATTGTTGCATTAGATAAATTTTTCTTTGGTTGAGATAGATATTTAACTTAGTAAATTATTATGGTACCATAGGTGGTACCATTGGTATAAAACAAGGGGTAGATGGTAATTAGAGGTGAATATTAAACATGAGCGTAAGTGTTGTTTACGCCACTAAATCTTACTGTCACTAACATGTTGGTCCAGTGCTCAGAAAATTGACGCACATTTTCTTGAGCCCCTAAAAAAACTGAAAAAAATCTTTGTGTCCCTAAAAAAATTGAAAAAAGCTTTTGGGTGCAAATATTATTTGTGTCCCTGAGTTTCAACGACATTTGGGTCCACACTTGCAAAAGCAGTGAAAAAAATATCTGGAAATCAGAGAAAAAATGAATCTTCTTAGGGGCGCAAGTATTACATGCGTTCTTGGTGGTTGGTGAAATTTTCAGGGGTTATTGGTTCTATTTGTTAAAGAAGTTTGTTCTTTGACTGTTTATGAAAATTTTCCGATAATTCATTTTAAATCACTTCTCCTCTCCAGTCAAGAACAGAACTCGTATGTCCAGTTCTATTCAGCCATCTTATTTGACAAATCAGGCCAATAGGCTACAAAATCTCTTGAAACGAACAACTAAAAAATATCCTTCAAGGTTGGTTAGGAGCGTACAAGAAAGGGAAAAAAAATGTGCAATTAGGTCATAATTTATTGAAAGGTCGTTGATAAACCACTAACATTTGACTGTATGAGCAAGAGGTATGTCACGAAGAAATCATGCCGACCCATCATCAAATTAAAAATAAATAAATGAATGTATGTATGTATGTAATATTGTAATCTAAAAATGGATGGTGGAGCATCTTCCGAATCGCAATTGAATAAGTTAGTTTTTCTGTGGCGCCTCAGTGTAAACCAAAATACCTGAACTCTAGTTACATATATTGTCTTTGTCTCGGAAAAAAAATAACATGGTAGCATCACGAAAGAACCATCAATTTGCTCCACTAAATACCAATTGTGCCATGAAAGAACAAATAAGAAAAATAAAGTTTTGGTGATAAATTCGAGTGGAAAATGTTCTGGGGATACCGAATTTGATACGCAATTGATACCGAATGGACATCTCCATTCAATGGACACCTCCAGAATTTTTTTTCACCTTGACAACTGGACAGTTCCATTTTCTTTCCTATTTGAAAACTGTTTCATCGTGTCATTGTTTCGATTGATTCCTGGTTCCGATTGATTCTTCTCTGGAAAGCATGTTATATTTGTTATGCATGTTATTTCTGCTGTTATGCATGTTATTTCTGTTATTATGCATGTTAATTGAAAACGCCAGCATACAAAATATGATTTTCATGCATGTTATTCTAGTTGTCATGCATGTTAGTTGATTTACTATGCATACTTATTCGGTTATGCATGTTAATTGAAAACGCTAGCATACAAAATATGGTTGTTAGCCATGTTATTATAGTTGTCATGCATGTTGATTGATTTTACTATGCATACTTAATTTGGTTATGCATGTTAATTGAAAACGTCAGCATACAAAATATGGTTTTCAGGCATGTTATTCTAGTTGTCATGCATGTTAGTTGATTTACTATGCATATTTATTTGGTTATGCCAGTTAATTGAAAACGCCAACATACAAAATATGGTTGTCAGGCATGTTATTATAGTTGTCATGCATTTTGATTGATTTTACTATGCATACTTAATTTGGTAATGCATGATAATTGAAAATGCCAGCATACAAAATATGGTTGTCAGGCATGTTATTCTAGTTGTCACGCATGTTGATTGATTTTACTATGCATACTTAATTTGGTTATGCATGTTAATTGAAAACGTCAGCATACAAAATATGATTGTCAGGCATATTATTCTAGTTGTCATGCATGTTGATTGATTTTACTATGCATACTTGTTTTTTGTTATAAGTTGTTATGCATGTTATTCTAGTTGTTATGCTTGTTATTTGATTTATTATGCATACTTACTTATTTTAGTTGTTATGCATGTTAAACTTTATTTTTCTGTTGTTAACCTTGTTGGTTAATTTACTATGCATACTTATTTGGTTGTTATGCATGTTATTATAGTTGTTATAGTAGTTTTTGTGATGTAATGTAGCTTAAACTTAATTTTCTGTTGTTATTCATGTTAATTGAAAAACACATGCATACTTATTTAGTTGTTGTTATGCATGTTATATTTGTTATTATGCAAGTTATTTCTAGTGTTATTGGTGTTATTCTAGTTTTTGTGCATCTTAAATTTAATTTTGTTCTTTTATGCATGCTAGTCAATTTAATATGCATGCTTGCGGTAATAACATGCATAACAACTGGAAAAAAAAATAATATGCACAACAATTGAGAAAATATGAATATGTACCAAAAAATTAATATGCATTATAAATAAATTACTATGCATTACAAATTCGCATATATACGAAATGAAAATCTATCATATATTAACATGCATTACAAATCGTAACTCAAAACAATTAACATGCATTACAAATTATAAATAAATTAATATGCATTACAAATTCGCATATATACGAAATGAAAATCTATCATATATTAACATGCATTACAAATCGTAACTCAAAACAATTAACATGCATTACAAATTATAAATAAATTAATATGCATTACAAACAAATTAATATGCATTACAAATTCGCATATATACGAAATGAAAATCTATCATATATAACATGCATTACAAATCGTAACTCAAAACAATTAACATGCATTACAAATTATAAATAAATTAATATGCATTATAAATAAATTAATATGCATTATAAATAAATTAATATGCATTACAAATTAACTAGAGAGAACAGTTTGTAAAAATGGAGAGAATTTTAGGACGAAATGGACGAGCGTATCAATTGCGTATCAAATTGTGTATCAATGTATCAGCTCCCAATTCGAGTGATACATTTAATCAGGGGCGGAGCTATTCAAGGACAAGTTCGGACAGATGTTCAAGCTTGATTTTCAAAAAACGCAAAATTTAATGTATTTTTAATTATTTTTGTAATGAAAAATAAGTTTTTAGCGATATTTTAGTGAGTTTTAATGAGTTTGTGCCCGGACTTGATCTCAACTTCAATGTTCGAGCTTAGTTGTGTCCGGACTAAAATAGCCTCTGAATCCGTCCCGGCATCTAATACGTAATTAAGGAGATGCGTTATGCATAAATATGGTTAGAAACATATGTTAACTTGTAAATCTTGTCCTGCATATATTTTTTTCTGGAACCAGATCTGGTGCTGCGCGGGATGGTGTAGCGCAGCATTTGGATCGTCCGATTTTCACTGATTGCATCAAGATTAATGTCAAAGTATAAAGACTCTCTGATTTCAATCGCTAGCGATCAATCGCGAAATTGACGATCGATCTGAACCGTCCATCTGCTGTACATCAGATTCGGATCCATTTTTTCTAAGGTCGTGGTTGTGGTTTCATAGTCACGTCACTCAGAAAGGAGAAAATAATGCTGATGGAAAATGACCGCCGATTTGATGCCATCTGTAAATTGTATATAAAAAAAAATACAAGTTAATGTCACGCAATATTCGTCATAAATAAAAAATCAGAATTGAGAAAATGCAGAAAAGCTTATATTTGTTGCTAGGCTAGCTCATTTCCAACGCTTTCTAGAATCTACTAGAGATGTGTTTTATTATTATAAAATTATGTCCAAAAAATTAATAAATGACTGCATATGAACAAGTCCATTAATTACATAGAAATATTTCCTCATGATCTCAATAATCAATTACAATATAAATAGGAGAAAATTCCGTCCGTCTTTAAAATTAGAGAAATCTCATAAATATCATTCAAAATTGATTTTTTTCATATTTGTCACATAAAATCACTGTTATTTTTTTGCCATTTTAAACAAAAAAACAAAAATATTTCTGCCATGACTTCTTTCTCTTCTGTGCTTCTGTGCCGATACCAGTTGGCCTTCTCTTTCCCCTTCCTCTTTCAAAATCGATCTCGAAGTCAATTACGATATTCTTCGAAGCGACACCAGTGACGAGGTCGGTGGTGGTCCGGGTGAACTCTGATCCGAAGAGCACTCGACGAGACCACTCTTGTACATGCGAATGCAAGAGAGGGATTCGTATACGAGCTCCTCAACTTCCTTGGGAGGAGGAACGACGGAGAGAGGAGGGATGGTGTTGGTGGTGTTGGAGTCATTTTCGGAGGAGGCCATGAAGGTTGCGGAAAGAGAGGATGATAAGAGAAAAATGAAGTAGAATCAAAGGAGGAACATGAAGAGAGGGAAGAGGATTACAAGACGGGGTCGACGGAGATGGGAAGAACTCATGACAATGACATTTTTGTCTTTTTGAAAAAATGATAAGAAAAAGAGCAGGGGCGGAGTCAGAATTTTATATCGAGGGTTGTCAAGATTTAAAATTACAGGGGCGAGATATATAATTTTTTTAATCAGGGGCATAAAAGCCGATTGTCAGTAGCAGACCAAGAATTTTTTAATCTGTGGCATGCTCAATCGGTTAGAAGTAGGAGACCATGCCTTTTTAATTCTAATAACTTCAGTAAAATATCATTAGAAGTAGCCAACCGTAAATGATATAATAAAATCTTGTATTTCTACTAACATAATTTTTATATGAAAAATATTGAGGTTGCCATGTACCCCCATCCCTCTTAAATTTGCCTCTGAAAAAAAGATAACTATTTTGAATGATAAGTATAAAAAAAATTGATTTGAGATTTTCTCAGTTGACACAGATAAAATTCCTCCTAAATAGTGAAAAGAGTTTGCGTGTTTTTTCGAGACACGCGTACACATCTATACATTGTTTAATTTAATGTGTTTTTCTTTCTTTTCATTTTTATTTTTTTCATTTTAACTCTTTCTTTTTTTGTTCTTTTTTGTGTGTCTTGTGAGTCATGATGGCGGTTCCCAATAATCAATATTCGTATTTTTGTTTTCTCTTTCTTTTTATCACACAAACACCTCCTTAGTATTTTCTTAATGAGCACGTGATTCTCTTCCCCTCTTTTAACCTTCAAATTAGAGGGTAAGAAAATTAATAGTTTTAACTAGGAGTGTAAGAAATATTCGTAGCTCGTAGCTCGTTCGTGTTCGATTCGTCAAAATTTTATTGTGAACTCGTTCGTTACCAGCTCGAGTTGTTAACGATACGAGCTGGTCAGCTCGTTAAGTTAACGAGTCGATCTTGAACTCAATCTGTCCAGCTCGACTCGTTAACGAAGAACACATGTTATATAAAGTTAATTGATAGATATTAATTTCTAACTTCAATAGTTGAGTACAAGTTGCACAATATTAATTAACATATAGTCTAGGAGTGCCAATAATATTCATAGCTCGTGGCTCATTCGTGTTCGACTCGTCAAAAGTCCATTATGAACTCGTTCGTTACCAGCTCGTTATGAACTCGTTCGTTATCAGCTCGTTCGTTAAGTAACGAGCCGATCTTGAACTTGACTCAGCTCGTTCGTGTTCGACTCGTTTGCACCCCTAGTTTCAACGGAAATATTTAATGCTTGTACTATTGTTGATGCAAAATCACTTGATTGCACAATTATTGACAACAACCAATTAATAACTATAACGGTTTGTGTTTAAAACTGTATTCGTAGCAAACTCACTCATATATTATTTTTATATATCAAATGACACTCTAATTGTATGAAACTTGAAAAAATAAGTTTAAAAAAATGTCAATAAAATATATTCTATGTAACCATTGCATTAGCAATTTTTTATTAACAAATTAAATAAATAATTTAGAAAAGAAAAATAGTTTTATTAATCCGTCCCATACGAAACAAATTTCCATGAATTCAGTCCCTTCGAAATTGTAAACGGACGGATTCTTCTAGTAGCGTACATTAATTTTATTAACATAAAATATTTTAAATTGTAGCGATTGGATAATTAAATCGATGTATATTATGTACTTGTTGGTAATTGCACGGAAAAAAAAAATTGTGATTAACTGAAGCTACTTAATCCACACACACCAAGCCGCAACAAGCAAATTAGTGATAACATGACTCTGTTATTTTCTGATCCGATCGTCAGATTTCTACGCAGATGAACGTACGGTACAAATGAACTGAACAAGACTCGATGTATTATATATTTTAACCGTTAGATCAAAAATAGACGATCAAATCTGAGAAAAACAAAATCCTGTTTATTCCCCAGAATAACATCATATATGAATTCATGGTATCACTTCCTGGAACTTCAGCTTCCAGCCCGAATGCATGACATGTGGCCCATAACTCGCATAAAATTCATCTTCATAACCTCGATTCAGTATTTTGACTTCGGAACATTAAATAGCCTCACAACAACAAATGACTTCTTGGTATTAAAGGTGAAAAACTGAAGAATCTGCAGAATATCATCAACAACAGCATTTTGAGACAACGGTCGAATCCGATAGATAATATTGTAATCATGTATTTCATTATTATACTTAATGACACATTGTCTAGGAATAGACTATATATACTTTCCTTTTCTACTAAAGCGTCTCTCACTTGTACAAATTAGCTACTTAAACAATAAATTTCAGATTTTCATATTGTTCTCTCTAATGCAATTTACTTTGAGATCTGGTCATTGACATTTTGGTTGAGCTCTATTTTCCTTTCAAAAACACGCTTCATAATCCATGTAGAATTTAGGAACACTTCCTGAACAAGACGATTTATCATACATACCACAATATGTTCTGCCACCTAATTCTACTCCTCTATAATATCTAATGATCCACCTCTATCTCCTCCACCACCTCCACCATGCACACAATCTCTAATCACTCGCACTTGACCAACTTTTTCCTCAACACTAGCTACTCAGCTAGCCATCATCTCACCTAACTCATCAATTTCTTCGAACACATCGCTCCGAGATACACAAATTCATCATCTGATGCCTCCTCCTGCACCAAATACACATATTATCACTTCAATATCACCTCAACCAGAAACCAATTACATACGTTGAGGGTTCATTTCATCAGGAAAATACTCCCACAACCCCTTATCAACAACTAGAGGGAAATCCATCATCCTCCAACACAATTGATTTCTCAATTTCTCAACCAAACCTCTCTTCTCTCCCATCGAACTCAGAAAACCTCTCTTCTCTTCAATCAAACACAAGAAATTTCCATTTTTTCTCAACCGAACGTAGGAAATCTCTCTACTTCTCAATCGAACAAAGTGAATCTTCTTATTCCCCCTCCGAAAGGCAAAAAACATTTCTTCTCCGCAATCGAACACATGGAATCTACCTTTCTTTCAACAGAGCACAGGGGACTATCTCATATTTCAACTGAATAAGGAGAATCAACCAACTAATTTGAGAGGATTTTGTCCTTTCCCGGCAAATGCGAGGAACTTTTCCTCGATGCAACCAACTCTTGCTGGTCCTCTCTTCCTCGCTCCAAGTGCTAATAGGTTCTCAAACAATAAATCTTTTCAATGGTGGACTTGAAATCAACGCCTCTCAGACACATATGCATTGAATCTTAGTTAAATGCATTTCTCCTTTATTAATTCTATAAGGTGTGTCTATTTAGTTGTTATATATGTGCTCCTCTTAGATTAATATTCTTTAGTCAAGTTCATTAGAGTGGCCCAATTGAAAACAACTCATAAATTTTATATTGGGCCCTATTATATTCTTATATTCTCCCACTTGGTCCATTATAAAATTTTATGACATTACAATGTTCATAAGGTGCACAATAATATTGAATGTCTTTATGTTTCATAAATTCTAAAATCATAATATTTATACTTAAGCAAAATAAATACGAGTCATGACGGTTGTTAATATATTTGTTACTAACTTCCTCCCATGTACTACAATATATATTCTAACTTAATATAAACTATAATGATATACTTTAGGATCCACATTAATTGTCTAATTTACATAGACTATTTCATATTATTAGAAAACAGTAATATATATATGAACTTAAATGAATAGGAATTTATTTGAAACAATCAATCAATAATAATATCACAAATAATCATTCATTTATAATATAAGTTTAATTACAACAATCATTTATCATAGCAAACTATCCCCATTCTTTCAACATGTTCGTGAAATATCTTGGGTGGTAATCCTTTCGTCAAAGGATCAGCAATCATCATCTCTGTGCTTATATGTTGTATTGTTATTGTTTGTTTCTGTATTTCTTCTTTGACGGCAAAATACTTAATCTCCATGTGCTTGGCTCCTTTGGAGTACTTGTCATTTTTGCTGAAGAAGACTGCTGCAGAATTATCGCAATAAATTTTCAGCGGCTTGGCAATACTGTCAACAATTCCAAGTCCTGAAATAAACTTCCGCAGCCATAATCCTTGTACCATGGCTTCAAAACATGCCACGAACTCGGCTTCCATAGTGGATGCATCGATTACCGTCTGCTTCGCACTTTTCAATGAGATTGCTCCGTTGGCTAGAAGGTACACATTTCCACAAGTGGATTTCCGTGTATCACAACACCCAGCATAGTCTGAATCTGAATAACTGACTGCTTCTAAATAGTTTGATCTTCTATACATCAACATGTGGTCTTTAGTACCTTGAAGATATCTTAAAACTTTCTTTGCTGCCTTCCAATGTTCTATTCCAAGATTGCTTTGATAACGTCCAAGCATTCCTACAACAAAACTGATATCTGGTCTTGTACAAGTTTGTGCATACATCAAACTACCCACAATGGAAGCATAAGGAATTTTATTCATTTCTTCCTTTTCCAATTCATTTTTAGGACATTGATATAATCAAATTTATCCCCTTTTTGAATTTGTACTTTACCAGCCGAACATTTCTCCATCTTATGTCTCTCGAGAATTTTATTAATATATGCTTTCTGAGACAAACCTAACAAACCTTGTGATCGATCACGAAATATTTCTATTCCTATCACATAGTTTGCCTCGCCCATATCTTTCATTTCGAAATTCTTCGAGAGAAAATTCTTGGTGCTTTTCATCATATCAAGATCGTTGGTCGCAAGTAAAATATCGTCAACATATAGAGCTAGAAACATTATCTTACTCCCACTGACCTTCAAGTATATACAACGATCAACAATGTTTTCTTTAAAACCAAAAGAAGTAATTACATATGAGGAAAAGTAATCTTCAAGATTTCTCCATAATTCTCTTGTAGTGCTGCTGGAGACCACCTGAGCAAGTAAGGGTTCGGAAAAGCAAGATCTAAGCCAACCAAGAAGAAGCTGATCTCGCCTTTGCCAAGAAAGAAATGTGGGATTGAGCTCAAATTGGCCATTGCTGTTTTGATGAGTTGTTTCAGGCGGTGGGCAATCAAGAAATCTAGATAGGTCGTAGCCGTGAATCAAGGGAAGCACCTGTGATTTCCATGTGAGAAAGTTTGATTCGGTCAATTTGCTCGCCATCGGAAGATTGAGTGAGACAATTGACGCTAGCAAGTTCTCCAATGGAGTGTTGGTACAGAGATTCGTTGAAACAGAAGGTGGAGAAGAAGGATGAAGGCTGTTGTCTGGCACTGTTGTCATCTTTTCTTTTGTGTGAGCTCTTATGGCTCTGATACCATATAGAAACTCAGAACTCAGAGACAGAGAGAGAGGAAGATTGTAATGAAAACAGTAGTAATTGTATTTCTTTCTTATGTTCTTGAAATGTAAAGTACAATCCTATTTATAGAAGTCTAATTAGTCCTAATACATCTATATCAATCTAACTAACTGTTCTAGATCTAATGTGGCAGCTTGTGGCATTGCCTTGTGTGTATAATCCTTAATAGTACGCAATGTATTCAATTATTGAAGTACCTAAATTTTTACAAACAGGAAGTGTTGACATGGCTGCTACTGGGCCGAGTTGGCCCTCGAGCCCAGCGATCCTAAATTCGTTTGCACAAAATCGGACCGAGTCTATTTCTATCTGGACTTAAAAAATCGGCTCGAGTTCGAACGCTCGTTCTAATCGACACATTCACCGAACGGCCCGAATAAAGCTCGATTTCTAAACTCGAGTCTCGTTCGAGCCTTATTCTCCTCTGCTTGAAACTCAGTCCGTCAGTCCGCCTCATTCGAGTAATCGCCTCTGAAACTTGAAACCCTATTCTCCTCTCCGCCTCTCTTCTCTTCTCTTCTCTTCTACTTCGAAGCGTCTGGTGTCTCTCCACACTGTCGTCGAAGCGTCTGGTGTCTCTCCACACTGTCGTCGAAGCGTCTCCTTCGTGTTCTCAGTTCTCTCCACACTCTCTGCACTCTCTCAGGTATTGAGCACTCTCTCAGGTTTTATTTTTTATTAAACAATTTATTCATTTTTTGGTAGTTTTGATTTTGATTTTGTTGGATATCAGATGCGATTTTTGGTTTTGGGTTCTTGCGATTTAGTAGTTTAAGTTTGATTTTGTTTTCTAGTTTTGATTTTGTTCTTCTATTTGCTAATGCTAACATTTTGGTGATGCTCTGGGCGAAGTTAGCATCTTTTCTGCTGCTACTGGTGAAGCTGTGCTGATCAAGGAGTTGTGGGATCAAGCCGAGGTTTGTGCCTTACCAGTATTTGCTTACCAGTATTGGAAATTAAAACTGGTATTGTCTGTACCAGATAATACTGCTCCTGTGCTGGTATTGTCTGTACAAGATAATATTGCTTACATCAGAAAACCAATAGTTAAATTTGCTTGCTTGTTTGTTTTCTGCTGCACTTATAGATTTAGAGTCCTTAACTGTTTTGGTGGTTAATTTAACCATATATTTTTGAAAGATGGGAGTTTTGTGAGAGCACTAATCGATGGCAAAAAACTGGGAAAGGATATGCTTTTGGGAGGATGGTGTGGTATGATGGCAAGCATGCTGTTAGAAGCCCAATAGTGGTCAATGTGGTTGCTTGAGAGAATTAGACATAGTAATGTAATCTATGTAGGAACTTGAATCCCAACTGTTAGATACTTAGATAGTTGTTGTTTTTCTTTGTTGAATCCCAATTGACAAGATGCAATGTTTCATGGTATTTACAATAATATGAGAGATAATTAGTGGGTTAAGAGTAGTTATGATATGAATATAATAGATTACTGTGTTAAGAGTAATCCTTCTCATAATCCCAAGTGTTTCTTGTATTCAGTACAGAATGTTCGATATATAGTCAAATAACATTAGTTAATCATTGATGTGCTTTAATGGCCACATAGTGGGTTTAGAATCATATAGTTGTGAACTAACTTGTGCTTTTTCTTTGTGTAGGCTTCATTAGTCACTTGAAGAAGTTGCAGGACTCTCTCGTGACCTCATCCTCTCTCTTCAAGCTCTTCTATCTTATTCTGAGGTTAAATAATTTAACTGTTAATTTCTATTAAGCATGCATTAATTAATTGCTTCAAGTTTGATCCCAGGTTGACACGTGGTCTTTTCTCGCTTCTCTTCATTGATAACGAATGGGCTTTTAATGGAATTGAAAGTCGATTTTGGGAACCAGCTATGCGATCATCGAGACCGGAATACAAATCTATTGGACGTCAGACGGTACGAGACGACTGTGTTGACATCTTCAAGATCGATTCTGAACTTATATTGGCTGAGATGGAGCAATTAGATTCTCGTGTGTCATTCACAAGTGACATATGGACTTCAAGTGCCAATTTGGGATACTTGTGCTTAACGGCACATTGGATTGATAAGGATTTTAATTTCCATAAAAGAATAATAGGTTTCAAGAAAATTCCTTATCCACATACGGGACTAGCCGTTGCGCATTTGGTTGAAAAGATATGGGTTGATTGGAAGTTGGATGACAAAATCTTTGCAATTACTCTAGATAATTCTTCGGTGAATGATAGTGCTATAAGATATTTGGAAAGGAAACTCTCAGAAAAGATATCTTTCGGTGGAAGCCAAATGCATATGAGATGTTCAGCGCATATTTTGAATCTTATAGTGCAGGAAGGCATGAATATCATCCAGCCAACATTGAGAAACATTCGAGAATTGTTACGACATATTGCTTCGAGTGGCTCAAGACTTCAAATTCTCAATTCAATTTTGAACGATCTAAAGTTGCCATCTAAAAGAGGTCTGAAATTGGATTGTCCAACGAGATGGAATTCGACGTTTGAAATGGTTAAAGAAGCGCTCGTGCTGAAAGAGGCTTTGTTGAGGTATGGAGATAATAATTCTTCAGTAGATGGTCCCAGTTTAGAAGAGTGGAAAAATGCAGAAGAAATGGCAATGTTTTTAGAGCCTTTTCTTAGTGCTACAAAAACGTTCTCACATGTTAGGAAACCATCTTCTCACACATATATTAAGGAAATTTGGGCCATTCGCAAATTGGTGTTGGATGAAAATCTTAAAGAGTGTGCAATTTTGCAAGAATTGGCTCTAAAAATGAAAAGTAAGTTCCAAAAATATTGGGAAAACCCGAATCTTATTCTGACAATTGGAACTATTTTTGATCCTCGATACAAGTTAATGTTTTTGGCGTTTTGTTTTAAGAAAGCATATGGAGATGAGTACGAATCGAGGTTAGATAATATTAAAAGTTGTCTGAAAACATTTTATGAGGAGTACGAGAGTTCGACTCGTACTTATCGGGTTTCAAGTGTTGGATACTCGCAATCTGGATTGAAGTTATATGGAACAGAAGAACTTGATGAGGAATTTGATCAATTTAAATCTGAAAATTCAGATTTGAATCCGACGATGTCCGAGTTGGACAAGTATTTGCAAAAGAAGCTTGTGGACAGAAATGTCGAGAACTTTGATATCTTGCAATTTTGGAAAAACAATTCCGGATTATATCCTACACTTGCAAAGATGGCAAGAGACTTCTTGGCTGTGCAAACATCCAGCGTTGCTTCTGAGTCGGCTTTTAGTGCAGCGGGCCGACTGACCGACCACCTTCGCACTTCCATGAATAGTGAAACACTCGAGGCTCTTGTTTGCGCAAAAGATTGGTTTGGACCCAAGGATGATGCATTTGACTTGAACAAATACCTACCTTTAATTCGAAAATCTTGATTAGTATAAAGGTACATATAATATGTAAATTGTGCATTATTTAAATTCACAAGTATACACTTAAGTTTGTTTGCAGGTCTCTTTTTGATCATGGTTTAATAATATTTTTTTTGTTTCAGGACAATCAAATATCTTCTTATCACACCATCTACTTCAAATTTGGTAAAATATTATATATCTACATATTGTTGTTCTGTTTGTTGTACATTTTGATTCTAATTATTTGTTAGCTTAAGATAATTGGTTCTAATTATTTGGTTCTACTTTGTTGTACATTTTTATTGTAGGAATTTGAAGGAAAACAAAGAGTAAATCATGAAGAAGAGTTCTAGTTCATTTTTTTGCTTTTATTTATGGTGAATGAATCTCTCTATAATCTACATATTGTTGTTCTGTTGCTGGATTTTTTTTCCTTTTTTTTTCCAATATTCAACTTGGTGAAAGAAATCAGTTTATCGTAAATGAAATTGGTGTAATAACTACCGAGTATTATTTAAATTTGGTATAATGGTATGTTATATTCTAATATTTATCTTTTATTTAATTTTGATATTAATATTTATTTTGATATTAATATTATTTAACTGAATGTTCTCCTGATTTTTGAACTAAAAATCTAAAATAATATTTAATGTTAATGTTTAACTTAGTATAGTAACTTCTGAGTTCTGACAATTCGAGTATAATATGCGAGTATATTACTTCTGAGTCATGAGCGAATCGAATACCAATTCGAGTATATTACTTCGGTCAAAGCCCATCGAGTATGCCCATAGCGACAGAAGAGAAAATCGAATCGGAGAATCGAGTCTGAGCGAACTCGAGCCGAGTTCGATCTTTTTTTTCAAAATACGGGCCGAGTACAGTCCGAGCTTTATTTTTGAAGGTAATGGGCCGAACTTGAATGTGGATCAAATGCTGATCCGTTAGCAGTCCTGACTGTGTTGATAAAGAGAATCGTTTATTGATGGATGTCGTCGTCATCGTCATCGTCGTTGTTGGATGTACTTTTATTTTATCAATGCAATTTATACTTGACAGTTTCTGTCGAGATTTTAAAAGAAATTATGCTATCTAATTGTGTGACTACCTTCGCTAGAGTAACTGTGTTTCTTTGGTCTAGATGAATCGTTGAGTGAGTGCAGTTCCTGGTGCCAGGATTCATACCAGAATGAAATCGTGTGTCTATTTCCTATCTGCCATGTAGTTGAAAGCGCAAATAAGCCATGTAGTCTTTGCAAGTCATGCCATGTAGTGTGGTGGTGTTTGCAATTGGTGAGGTGATGCATAGATCAATTGTGCGACTGTGGACCATAGTGAGTTCTGATTCGTGTAAAGTTGCCACCACCATCTCGTCAGTAGTGATTGGTTCTAGATCGATGTGCAAGTTGCAGATCCTGAAACCTCCATTTGCATTCGGTAGACATACTGTTTTTCAGTTGATAAGTGGAATTCCTTCGATCTCTTGTATAGCTTATACCCCAAAATATCACGCCTGATTTTCTCCAGTCTACCAATGCTGTGCTGTTAATTTTCTCCTGCGTCGAGATCTGTGTGGTGAATCTTGTAATGGCCACTTTTTGGCAAATGAAACTTAGACTTGGGGACGCGTCGGCCTGACACTCTTGACATAACAGCCTCACCAGTCACCACTATTAGGATTTAAGTACCTAAAGAATGTTTTATGTTTTATGTTTTATGTTTACCATTCTCTACACGATTTCCGATGCAACCTTATCCACTAAAGATCAAACAAAACCACTTTTTACATTTGTGCTTTTCCTATTACCACGCAATTATCCGGTAATTCCCTGGATCGCGGTTGTGGTAATTCGTTAATCACATGAAATCATTATGCATTCAGATTTAGGAATACGCAGAGGCAGAGGCAGAGGACAGAGGAGATGTGGACCGGAGAATATTAGCCGTCGGATCGGCATTAAAAAAAAATCAAACGAAGCGGTGGTTTCTTCGTGACTGCGGTCTGTCTTTATTAAGAGCTATAGGAAGATTTGTACAATGTTTATTCAATGCAATTAAGAACTAAACATGAAAACTATTTTTAAATATTTTGTAATGCATTTGTGTAGCATACAAGTATACAACACTAAAATCAACAAAACTTTAATGTTATTGTGTTTTAATAAGAAATGTATTAAATTAGTGATAGACTCGCGCTCCGTGCGAAAAAGTTAAATTCTATATTTTTATATTACAACAGCAAATTTATATTGGATCTAAATTAGAACATCAATAAAAAATAACACAATCAATCTTTCGAGCCAAGAAAATAAAAAAAGCTTGTTCTTAAAAGTGTTTGTACTATAGCAATGAACAGTGAAAAATACTGTTTATTCGCACTATAAATAAACAGTGCGCAAATGTTGCGCGCCATGAGTATATTAAATTAAATAAATTATATTAGATTAGATTAGTTTACAACGAAACTGTTATGCAATTCTTTTTGAATAATATTTAAAAAATAAACTAATAATTTAAACAGACGTGCTGGATGTTACAACAATGAATCCACTTTATAATAAAAGTCAAGTCTAATGGATACGTAAACCTAAGTCACTACCTTGCGATATTGACAGATAATAAATTAAATCGATCTAGAATTTTGAAATAGCATTGAAAAATAATTCTTTTTTCTTCAGAAGTATTTAAATATACATATTCTATAATGTAATTTATACGAAACTTGGAAAGTATACTTGAAATCAATACTGACTCAAAAAGTTTTATATACAAAATTTTGAATCATTAGTCATTTTGTTAATATGTTTTATTGTTTTATTATCTTCGCAGAAACGCCAAAAAGAAGTTTCTCCGATTTTTTTTATTGCTTGATTATAGCTATATTAAAATCAAATAAATGTAAAATTGGAATATTATTTTGATGAAACAAAGTCATCTTAAAAAAAATGTAATGACTAATAAGTTATCCCAAAGTAATTTGAAAAACCTTACAAGTCAGATATGAATGACCATGCAAATAAGTTTCGATTTTCAAACATAATCATGCATTTAACAAACATGATCTTATATATATACAGTTTGGAAATTGGTTACATTTTTAAATTCTTTAATCATGAACCTCGCGAATAGAAATGAGTCACATTTAAAATTTATGTAACATACATCCGCTTTTTTAAACACGAAATGGCACAAGCTCTATGAGTCATGTAACAAAATAAAACAGCATTATTGTTTTCTTTTGTATTTAAAAATATTATTTTACTCTGGCTATTTTTTTGGGGAGAGGAATTTGAAGAAAGAATATTAGGCATCAAATATAAGTAGATTTTTGCAAGGTTTTCAAGGCAGTTTATTCTAGATAACAAATACCGCAATTTCTCATGTGTTTTAGCATAGTACAAATTGAAGTTAAAAATATCACATAATGCAAAATACAATTATGGTGATCCTAAGAGCACTAAGGCCTGAAGTGATTTTAACTCAAAAACATATTTAATTATCTATATATTTTGATTTATCATGCTCGATAATTTTTTTATATCAAAATTTTATGAGATAATTTTTTTTACTATTTTTTGAGTTTTTAAGTACTTATTTTGAATTTTTAAAGTGATACATATTTTTGTGAAAGATCATTGTTTATATATTAGTATTTTTCGCCTAGTATATATATTGTTTTTTTTTCCTTTTGAAATGAAGTCTAGACTAGCAATTTATTTGATTATATGAATTTGAATTTGAATGTTTTGTGTAACTTTAAAAAAATCAAATTGTGAAGGTATAAAAAAGTAGAGATATTTTTTTACAGTTGCTTTTAACG
>CAXKVX010000675.1:0-45628 GCA_964058865.1 Eleocharis quinqueflora | reverse complement strand
CATCCAATGTGATCTTCATACTGAAATCTCAGTAGAGTTTCAATTTTTCATTTTTAAGAATTTTTTACTTTTAAAGTGGTATGAATTTTTTTATCGAATGATTTCTGGACCATCGATATGACTATTTTTCCATTTCCTTTATAAATAGTAAAGAATAAAAAAATAAAAAATTTGTTTTCTAATGAGATTTCAATATGAAAAATACATTGAAAGGTTAGCATCAAGCAAACAATACATTAGACGGTTCGGATCTACCGTTTGAATTTTAAATTTTGAAATTTGAGTGTGATGCCAAAGTTATATTTGTATCATAATGCACAATAACATATCTCTTCTTATAAACCTAATCTAATTTTAAAATAAATCAAAGATATCTAAATATACAATTTATTAATGATTAAACTACTAAAAGTTAACTTCATTATTAATCTACAAATTATGAAAAAATACAACACTTTTTCTCCAAAGCCAAACTAACTACAAATTGCGTGGCTTTAAAAAAGTGATATTATGTATATATATATATACTTGAACTTCTTTTCGCAATGAATTGTGATGGTTTATTAGTATTAATTAATAAACATTTTGCTTTCTTGCATCCTACCAATATAACAAGCGTTGACAATTGTTTATGTTAGAAGATATAAACACTTGATTCGGCAGCTATAATCACTTATCCAACCAACATTGTAGAACTACAAGTCTTTTAATATGGACGCAGTAGTCTGCCATGATTTTGGCCGTTCTTTAATTTTTTTTTCCTACTTTTTTGCATGACATGCTGTGTAAATGTGTACTAAAAATGATATAAAATATTGGGAATAAAACTGAGATAAATTATTTGAGGACAATTAAACACTCTTGAAATTCTATCAAACTAAATAAATTAGTTTCACTAGCTTCAAATAAACAAAATAATTCTTTAGTTGCTAACATTCTAATTTTGGTAAACCGGAGTCATAAGAGGGAAGCACGTTCAAATTGTTTGCCTTGATTAAACACTGTTGATATAAATAATAATATCATGAACAGTATGAAAAACAAAACAAAAATACATATATTTGGTAGTTAACACACCTAACAATAACATTATCTTCCCTTCTAAAAAAATGAGGTATTCATTCATTGCAAGTTTTGGCTTTTCACCTATACAAAAGAATAGAGCATACTCCAAACAATTTACACATTAATCAGTGTAGGCAAAAAAAAATAATAATAAAAGGACAATATGTACAACTATTAATTAAATTTAAAGTGCAACATGCTATTAATTAAATTTAGTAGTAGGATTTCTATTACAACTACAAAGAATGTGGCTGGCGCGTTGCCTATTGCCAGATTATGTAGCTCACCAAAGAATACTTGTATGAACAATATAAGCAAACTCAATTTGGCATCTTATTAATTTCAATAATTCAGGACCACCAACCAAATTTTCGACTTAATTATCACGACAAAATATGCCTGGATAATTTTGAAATATCAAAATGAAAAGATGCAGAATTTAAGTTCACTTATGCCAGATTAGATTGAGGTGGAAACCGCACCGGGCTAATCATCTCTTCTTCAAACTGCTTGATTGTAGGAGCCAACCTTTTCATGTTATTATCATAGACATATGGTATATTTTCGAACCATATTGCATTGCCATCAGGAGGTATAGTTCTAAATTCCCTGCAGGACTAGCCCAATACATTAATTGAGTTGTGGTAATGATAGTATAGAATATATTAAGTGTTCTGTCTTGTGTGTGGTATTTCCTATGACATTTAATTTCTGACATGTGGATCCCAGTCGCATATACATGTTGAGCTTGCATTGCATACTTGCGGTCACGACAGATCCCAGTGATTGAGTCACGATAAACCAGCTTCTCAAAACCCCACTCACTGTTTAGCACGGTAGGAAGTTAAAAGTTAGAAGTTAGAAGTTAGAATAAGCAAAAAATAATTATAAGCTTAAATAGGGACTGGTCAGCAGACTGAATTGCCAGCTTTTGTTCATTCTTTATATTTAACTTTAATAGTGAACTAAAAATGAACTTTGTAATTTGTATAGAACATTGATGTGACAATGGAACCAATCAAGCTAGTTCCATGAGTTGGCATCATATAGGACACTAATAACATCTATTACATACTCATTGATAAGGATTAAAAAAGGAATTAATGCACGTTCCATGGAATGTAAATGAATTTATATGAATTAAAAAAGGACCTATTCTCAGCTAGCCCGCACCACTAGCTTCAAATAAACAAAATAATTCTTTAGTTGCCCGTAAAACTAAATAAATTATTTTACGATTTTACTTTAATTAGTTATTATAACATATTTTTCTTTAGTTATTATAATTTCTTTCAAGAAACCCCAACTCTCTCTACTGCAGCCCATCGCCATAACTATCGAATGCTCACTCTTCCCGACCATCACTATTGAATGCTCACTCTACTCCAAGTACATCACAGTCAACGAGGAGAATGGTGGCACTCTCTTATTTTGGTTCTTTGAGGCTACAGAGCCCCTTATGCTTTGGCTCAATGGAGGTATGAATTATAAACTCGGAGACGATGGAGAAGTTAATTTAGTTATTTAGAGATGACACAATCCTTAAGGTCAAGGTTTATAATCTGTACATGATCAGTGCTAAACTGCTAACTGAAAATACAAGGAATGTTGCATGTGTGGAAGTATGATCGTGCAAAATACAAGGAATGTTGCATGTGAAAGTATGATCGTGCAGCCTTTCAATGGGTTAAGATAGTTATTTTTATTTTGTAATAACCTGATTTCTCTAATGCCCATTACAATTTTATGTGTTTTATGTTCTTGCGTAGAGTGGTTATCCTTCTTATAATTTAGTGTGTTGGTATTAATTCTTATCACACAGGAGCAATTACATGCTTCCATTGTGACCTAACATCAATGTATTATTCATGCTTTGCGCATATGATATTTTATTTGTTTTATTTTTTTGGTTAAAATCTGACTGCCATGTTGTAATTTCAGCAAAGAATTGGTATCGTCAGGTGTGAAATCATTTACCCTCCATGACATTGAAAAAGTTGAGATGCAAGACTCGTTGAGCAATTTCTTCTTGATCGAGGATGACATTGGTACCAACAGATCTCTTGCTTGTTTGAAGAACCTGGGGGAGCTTAATAATGTCATCCTTGTTAGTGCTTTGACACAAGATCTTTATAAGGACCATCTTCTTATTTATCGGGTTCATTTTAGCTTTTCTACTTGTTCTTAGGAATTTACTTGCTTTACTATATTTCTTACACTTGCAAATATGCTGATTTTTTATGCCTGACATCATTTGGAAGTTTATTTTAAATGACAAAACCCTAGGTCCCTTTTCTCTGTGTTCGATGGTGTGCTCTCTCTATTTGCCATCTCTGCGTCTCTCACCCTCCACACCACTGAGAGGAGAAAACATGAGGGAGAAAGTATACACATTGTCCAAATCATATTCAGATCATGGTAATTGTGAATTAGCTAATGAGTTTTTTTTGTTTGAATAATACTTAACAGGAAGCAGAGAGAATAATACCACTAAACTATGTTTCAAGATATGGTAGTTGTAGCAAAGGTATGGTCCGCAAATATCAACATACCTTCCTTTCAAGGTCTGTCCTCGAGTTATTTTTGGAAGAAAATTTTAATTGTTATTTTTTGGGTAGTATTTATATTTTTTTTTATTAAAATGCTGGTAAATAGTTCAGGTGCGATGCCAGTAATATTCTCGACTTCTTTGTTGGCTCCACCTGGCACATTGGCACGATTCACTGCCTTAGCCGCTTTAAAGAAAGTGTTATTACTTTATACTCTGGAGGTTAAGCCTTTTCCATTCACCATGTCAATTACATTTTACAATTTTTTTGGTTTTTTGCTGTAATACGAATATTTTTGTTACCATTGAGTATAACTTCATAAATATATTGTGAAAATCCATACTTTTTTTGTAAGGGTTACTTTTTAAAATTTCCATTGTTAATGTTATTTAATGTTGATACAATGTTATCAGTATTTATTTTGTGTTTTAATTTGTTCTGTTTCCTGTGAGAAAAGTAAATGCTTGATGTATTATTAATTATAAGATTTGTCAGCATATCAATGATAGTTACCTAATAATATTTCTCTCATCTTTTCAATTTCTCAAATTGTTGCTTGATTTTTGTTAGGATATCAATTAGTGCTCTAGACCAATTGGTTACAAACTACGAATAATGCTTGATCTCAATTATCAATGTGTGATTTCTGTTATCATGACGATTTTGTCTATTCCACTGCATCGCGTGGGCATCTTACTATATCAAGCAATACAACAATTAAAAGCAACTATGCGAAATAGAAAATTAGGCTGATGTAAGAATATATGATGTATTTGATAAATTACATTACTAAGCAAGGAAAACTAAATAAAACAAAACCATAATATTAGCAAATATTTCATTGGAATGCTCTACGGAAGAGACATGAAGATATTTACTATTATTAAGAAAGGCAAACTAAATAAAATATGACGCCATGTTAGTGGGTATATCCTCTGTAAGAAAATCAAACGAGACCACATTCTGGAAAATCCGCTGTACGAAATCAAAAATATTCTGATGCAAATTCAGCAACCAGAAAATATGTGCTTACCTTCTCAAATTTGGCTAAGTACACAGTATCATGTATCAGGTAGCTAGGTTTGTGCGTTCCTCCAGGCCAAACCGCTGTGACGCACAAGAGGCGTAAGGGATCGTTAGAGAGAAATTCACCTACCTTATCAAACGAAATCACATTCTGGAAAATCCGATGTACGAAATCGAAAATATTCTTATGCAAATTCAGCAACCAGAAAATATGTGCTTACCTTCTCAAATTTTGCCAAGTACCTAGTATCATGTATTGGGTAGCTAGGTTCATGCATTCTCCCAGGCCAAACCGCCAGGACGCACAAGAGGCGTAAGGGATCGTTAGAGAGAACTTCACCTACCCTATCAAACGTGACTACATTATGGAAAATCCGCTGTACGAAATCAAAAATATTCTGATGCAAATTCAGCAACCAGAAAATATGTGCTTACCTTCTCAAATTTGGCTAAGTACCCAGTATCATGTATCAGGTAGCTTGGTTTGTGCGTTCCCCCAGGCCAAACCGCTGTGATGCACAAGAGGCGTAAGGGATCGTTAGAGAGAACTTCACCTACACTATCAAACAAGACCACATTCTGGAAAATCCGCTGTACGAAATCGAAAATATTCTGATGCTTCAGCACTTCTCGCTTCCCGCTTTCCGCTTCACACTCCACGCTTCCCGAACAACGCTTCCCGCTCCATGCTCCACGCTTCCCGAACCACGCTTCCCGCTCCACGCTCCATGCTTACCGCTCCACGCTCCACGCTTCACGCTTCCCGCTACAAGTTTCACGCTTCAGGCTTACCACTTACCGCTCCATGCTCGATGCTTCACGCCTTACGTTACCAGCTTCCCGCTCCACGCTTCACGCTACCTGCTTCCCGCTCCACGCTTTAAGCTTCCCGCTTCACGCTTCACGCTACCCGCTTCCCGCTCCACGCTTCCGCTCCATGCTTCACGCTTCACGCTTCCCGCTTCCCGCTCCACGCTCCACGCTCCACGCTTCCCGCTCCACGCTTCACGCTTCACGCTCCACGCTCACGCTTCACGCTCGATGCTTCACGCTCCACGCTTCCCGCGTCACGCTTCACGCTACCTGCTTCCCGCTTCACACTTCACGCTACATGCTCCCGCTTCACGCTTCCTGCTTCATGCTTCACACTTCACCCTTCCCGCTTACCGCTAGCTGCACGCACCTTGCTCCTCGTTGCTCGCTCCACGTTCTGCGCTCACCACTTCTCGCACCCGCTCTGCACTCCCTGTTGCCCGCTCACCGCTCCTCGCACCCGCTCTGCACTCCCTGCTGCCCGCTGAACGCTCCATGCTCCATACATTTAGAATATTAAAAATTAACTAAATTTGATTTGCTAAACAAGACAAACTAAACAAAATACTATCTTAAGTTTTTGTTCAGCAATATTTATTTTCTATATTTTTTTGAAAAAAAATTAAGTAAATTATATTTCCGTCTACATTATTTTCTCTCGTTGCTGTGCACGGGTACGATTACTAGTAATTTTTAAATAAATGAAAGTTTTTGTTTCATTTTCATTTCATTTTGTGACGAAGAGAAAAGTTTATTGAGTTCACCACGAAACGAAATGGTGTTGCGTCAACAATCGACACCGACCCACAAAACAGCAGCACACTCGCAGTATAAGTATTTATTGGGGCGCCGAATTTATAATCTCATTAAACTTTTATGATTTATAGTAAATGATCACAATCTTTGTTTCAAAATTCTTGTACCAACTAATCCAAATTATGCTGTGGTGAGCAGACAATCAAAGGCTGAACGTTAGAATTTCTACTATTCTAGAATTTCTTGAGTGCAGAACTATAGAATTCATCTGTTCACGCCATATTCCATAGAAATTGTCCTTTTTTACTATCTGCTTGAAATAGCGCTGCGATTTACCATTTTGAAAAAGAAGCTGATACAGCGATACCACCACCGATATCACTGGATTCATCCAGTTGCATTCATTTTGCAAATTGATGTAGTTATTATGCAAATTGTTTTTGCTATTATGCACATTATTGTATCGCCATATCGATGCCATCATCGATACCAGTTATTTATATTTATTCACACTTATTTTCATAATGTGCATAATAGTTCAAATAACATGCATAATGATTTAAATAATGTGCATAATAAGTTAATTAATTCGTTTTGTGACCCCTTCTTCGTTAGTTATGCATGTTAACTGTATTGTTATTCAGAAGGAGTTATTATGCATGTTAATCAGTGTTATTCATTTCAGATTGTTTTATTAAATGTGTTATAGTTTATTTTTATTGTGTTATTATGCATTTTATTCGTATTATTATGTATGTTAATTGTATTATTATTTAGATTGAATTGAAGCGATAGGAGAAACTGGAAATAAAAACTCAAGAAAAATGGAAAAGGGAAGCGGTTGTAGGTCCCACTGACCGCTCTCTTTGTTCACTGTTTTTCTTTAATTTCAGGAGTTTTTTCTTGATTGATATAACTATTCTCAAATTATTTAAAGAGGAGGGATATAATGCCTTCATTTTTGTATGTACATATGATGCCTCCAAAATCTATATTATTCATCATGCACACTTTTTAATGCAATTAAAATTTTATCATTCAATTATTTTATTGAATGATGATTTGGAGGCATCATATATATACACAAAAGTGAAGGCATTATATCCCTTTTGTTTAAATAATTTAAGAGTAGTTATATTAATAAAAAAAACTCATGAAATTAAAGAAAAACAGTGAACAAAGAGAGCGGTCAGTGGGACCTACCGCCGCTTCCAACGATCATAAACTCGAAATTTGAATTGATTCAAACGAGTATCTAGGAAAAGGATCCCCAATTAGTGAATACTAAAAGAGATCTCCCAAGTTCTCCCAAGTTCTTTTCCTTCCCTTCGTAATTACTACCACCAGAGTTCAAATTAGTGATTCTCCGAAATAATTGGAGAAGTAGACGTCGGATTTGCACCAATTTGCACTAAAAGAGATTCGTGCTTCCCCCTCTTTGAACGAAATTTCCTCTCTCTTTCTCGGAGTTTTCTTGCTTTCTTACACTAAATAATCTTTTGTTTCCAGGTTTTACAAGAAAATGGAGATCTTGAAGGAGGAATTTGTAAGAGAGATGATGAATGATGAGGTTTTCCAGATGAAACTGGGAAATGTGGAGCTAGGTATCGAGTGGGAGATGTTTAAGGAAAACATGATGTTGGCTCAAACAATGTCTTGTATTTGTTGATTTGCAAAACGATCTTGAATTTTACAAAACTTTGTCTTTTGAGAAATTTTGTAGGAAATCTTCAAGAGAAGTTTTGAGACTTCAAACGATCTCCGTGTTAGTATAGTGACCAAGAGGACCAATCATTTGTGATGGTACTCTTGTTTAGTTTTATGCATTGAATGATTGGTATCATTTTGTTCCTTGAGTTTGGATATTTCACGGATCATTTGAGTTGAGGACTCGAATTGTGAAACTTTGTGGTTGGTTATGAAAACTCTTAATAGTCCCTAGTCTTATATCATTAGCATGAAACACTTAATGATTATATATAGACTAGTATGTGGATTAATGCGTGATCATGTTTCATAGATCACTAATACGAGGTATCTGTTTAATCACATAAATATACATCTACGGGGTACATGATATTGGACATGATCCACCTTGACTTGCTGTAGAGATTGTGTTTGTGTCATCAGCAAAGTCACAAGTTAGTATTGATTCTATTATCTAAGATATCATAATTCTAGACAATTAATGTATATTTTGTGCGATTATCAAACGCTGCTTTTAATCGAGGGCTATAAAGATAATTTCTGAATATACATGAATTATGCTAGAAGGTATGGATAGTCAATAGTTATGCAGTAATAATTATTATGCATGCATTTGTGATCATGGGATGATACAAATAATAATTATGCACTTAGGATCAAGAAAATGATTAATGGTCAAGGATGACACATTCCTACGCTTGACATTAATCAATGATATTACGTGACAAAGGAATTGATACAAAAGAATAAAGGATCACGATTTGTCTGTGTTTGATCGGGTGATCATATGCATTGCTAGATGCCAATTATGATTAATAAATTAATGTTTATTAATTTATTGCTGATCATGACATGGGTCCTACTGGGGTTTTTTTGACAAGTTGAAGCATAGAATAATTAATTAATTATGTGGAACATGATTAATTAAATTTGAATTTGATTAATTTGAACGAGGTTCAAATTACGGATGAGATATACTTGAGCTCAGGGTGAGCCAAGTCTATGAGATTTTTTGGATATATAAGAAATATATATTCACACCATGCGCAAGTTACTGGGATATAATTCCCATTTAATTTAGCACAATGATAACGTCCATTCTTTTTTAATTGTCTTGATGAGCACAATTAAGTGGAAGATATAAAGTTTGGTGCACAAGGGTCTCATGATATATATCTCATCCATTCAGATTCTTTTGCTGCCGTTGGTCATAACATCAAAGTAAAGGAAAACTTGATAATTTCTATATCCAATTAAAATAGAATTTGAATCTCTCTCATGTGTTGAGACAAAAGGAGATTCAGAATTCTTGTTCTATAGAAGGTCTAGCAACCTTGCTTCGACTCGTCAAGGAGTGCACATGGTAGAGGCTTCACGTTTGGGAAGCTTTCGTGATACGAGACGAGAACTGACATCCTTGTCGTTGATTCGTGAAGACGCAAGCAACCTCTACGCAAAGGAAGTCGTCGCGCTTGGTTACAATACCAAGCAAGGTATTAAAATTCACAAACTCGTAGTTAGATTTGAATTTTATACACATGATCCTTGAGATTCAAATTGGGTTGCATGAAAATTTTAAAATTCCGCATATCATGCACGTAACAAAACCTTACACTCCGATGGGCCCAAAAGTGATCCAGTACGGGCTAGCGTGGTATCGGCCGTAGATCTCATCGTGAGCTTTCCAACGCCACGAAGAACGCTGAAATCGGAGTTACGAGTCAAAAGTATGGTCGTTTGAAGATCAAGACAATCAAGACTAGAAGATCAAGATCAAAGACATGCTTAGGTTATTTAGATTTTAGTTTATTTAAATTTGGGACTGAAAAGAGCAAGGAAATCCAAACTAAACAGTGTATAGCGTTATAACGCTAAACTTGGCGTTATAACGCTAGATGTCCAAAATGGTAATTCTGGCCAAACCCTACATCGAACTGAGATATCGTTATAACGCTATATTTGGCGTTATTACGCTAAAATGCTGAAAGTTCAAACTGAATTTTAAAATAGAAATTGAATCAATAAAATTTCAAAACATCAAGAATATGTCTTAGATATATTTTAAGTTTAGGAATATAAACTTTATTTAATCAAAAACATCATTTAAATCATTTGCAAAATCATTCACACAAACTTCCAGAGAGGTTAGCGTTATAATGCTATATGTAGCGTTATAACGCCAAGGTAAGTTAAGGTGCCAAAAACTAGCTAAGTACTGAAATTTCTATAGGAATTTGATATAGCGTTATAACACTAACTTTGGCGTTATAACGACAGACAACCAACGGTCAAATTTCTTGTCCTAGCACTAAATAGCGTTATAACGCTATGTTTTGTACATAGCTTAGCGTTATAATGCTACCATGAACTTGGTTCCAACGGTCATAATTTTTGTCCATATCCAAGATAGCGTTATAACACTATCTTTTCTATAGAGGATAGCGTTATAACACTATCTGGCACAGATGTGCTTTTGGCCAGCATTGAGCCCTATATAAACCTTTCTCCTCCAAACAATTGTGAAGTTGTTCTATTCTATTCAATCAACACCATTACCAGCAACCTTGAGCTTTATACCTATAGTCATATCCTTGCTCTTAATCTCAAGTTTAATTAGCTAAATCTAATCTAGAGATTATAGAGAGTTGTTTGTGTAGTGTAGCAGACCGGGCTTATTACCGCAAGAAGCGGGGGCGCCGGGACTCGAAGAGTAGGCGTGGCCGTTTGTGCAAGTCGAACTCCGTCAACACGCGATTGAGCATTTCTTTCCCTTTTCTCTATTTACATTTATCTCAATTCAATTAGTTTAAATTGCTTGAATTGTTTGTGAATTTAATTGAGTTGTGCTTGAATTACTTAATTAGAGAATTGATTGAATTGCATGTTGAATTGCTTAAATTGAATTGATTGCCATAAATTTGCAATTTAGATTCCTTCGGGTGAACCAATAGAAACTAGGTGTGCAAACGCGCTCTGCGCATATAAATGCGACAGGAAAAATCGTTACCACACGTCGAGCAGCCGAGGGAACACGGAGGCATCAGAAAAAATCAACGAAAAAAGAAAATTGGCACTGTTGCGAATGAGAAACGGAGAAGCGGTGACACTGTCTTCTTTATTGGAAGACGAAATACAAAGGATATGCGTCAAACATCCGAACAAACACACAGCGAACGGTAGAAGAAATCGGCAAGAAAAGTTCCGCACTGTTGTGAATGAACAGTACAACGCGTCAACCATACGAAGAAATATGCAGACATAGGTAGAATAAATTATCACAAATTTTACAATTCAGTAATTACAAATTGTACATTCAATAATAGAAAAAAAAATGTTTTTTATTTGATGCACTGATGTTCTGATGCAATGGAGTATTGGACGGGCCTTACGGGTAGCCCATGGGCCGGGATGTGAAGCCCATGGGTAGGCCGAGCTACTAATTCTAAGCCCACCTTTGCGGGCCGGGTATGACATTTTTGCGGGTCGAGTAGGCCGCGGGATAGGCAAAATACCCGCTGGTAAGGCCTATTGACATCCATACCCAGGCTGCTCTTTGGGCAAGAATAGGCCTATAGATCTCGTGATTCGTGTAAGTAAAACAACGATCAAGATCAACTTGATTTCATATAACATTATTTTTTAGTGAATGAATATGAATCAACGCTAGACATAACACGTGGAGAGCAGAGAAAAAAACAGAAAAAGCAAAAAAATCAGCAGTCGCTACAATTTGTACTGATCTCGTGATTCGTGTAAGTAAAAAACAATGGTCAAGATCAACTTGATTTCATATAACATTATTTTTTTAGCGAAGAATATGAATCAACCCTAGACGGAACACGTGGAGAGCAGAGAAAAAAAACAGAAAAAGCAAAATAGCACTGTTCATTCAAAATGTTAGACAATGATATAGTTTAATATAATTAACCGCCTACACACCTAGGTTCTGCACATCCGACCTCTCTAAGTGTGGTCGTAATATCTCTATGCTCAATCGCTCCTTAAAGGCTCAGATCGATCCCAAGTTCAAATCACAATTGATTCAGACCAGAAGGTGCCTCTAAGTAAACCATGTTTCTTTTAGTTTGTGGCACAAATTGAATTCTCGTGTGCATTTTGTATTTATTTTTCGTGGTCTCGTGCCCTTCAAATTAGGTCTTAGTGAAAATTTTCTTCACATTGACTTCCAATTGGACCTTTGTTTTAGGATGTTTCCTGTTAAGGGTTTAGGTTTAGGGATTGAATTCACATCTGTTCATTTCATCACTCTCAATCTCATACAGTCATACTTAATTATATATTATTTTTTGTTTGTAAAATAGGTGGATGATAGAAGCAATAGAAGAGTACAAATTAAGGAGATGACCAACTTCAACCATGGATCCAGTAAGACCCCCCTAATTAAAGAAATCTATTCTTTTTTTCCACTAAAATACTGGATTACTGAAATTCATTAGCAATTGGTTAATTTGATTATGTATTGGATCAATAGGTGCATTAAATGGGTGCAAGAATCATTTCCAAGTGGGGGAGACTGCTCTGAACTAATTGTGATTTATGAGCAGTGTGTTCGGTCCTTCTGGCATGAGCATTGATACAAGGAAGATCTGCGGTACCTCAAAATTTGGTTGGAATATGTAGGTTTTACAGTCAAAATTTTGTCTAATTAAGATATTTGCAAAAAAAACCCCCCCAAGCTTATAAATAGCCACTTTTTCTGAGAAAATTAAAAAATCCCTAACACATTATGTTGAAGGCAATGGAAAATATACTAGATATACGTGTTCGCGCTCCGCGCAAAAAAGTTAAAATTTTGAACTACTGTGTTACAATAATAAAATTATAACAAACCGTTTAATTAATATAAAAAAATAAAAAAATGGCAGGAAAAAGCTGAAAAGCTATGAACGATGACAGTCGATGAGACATCAGTATCTTAAAAACTAAAACACTCTTCATTCATGAGGTATGCGTCAATCGCCATGGGTCATGCGACATGTGGTTTGTGTTATACGTCGTGGGTCTCACGTCGTACATCTTAGATTAAGTGTCATGTGTCTTGCGGCATGCGTCATGTATCATGCGCCATGCGTCATGCGTAATGTGTCTTGCGTCATGTGTCATGTTTTATGCGTCAAGCGCAATGCGCCAAGTGTCATGCATCATAATACATGCGTCATGCGTCTTGTGTCTTGCGGCACGCGTCATGTGTCATGCATTATGTGTCTTGCGACATGCGACATGTGATATGTGTCATGCATCATGCATCGTGTGTCATGCGTCTTGCGGCTTGTGTCGTGAGTCATGTGTCTTGCGTCTTGCGTCTTGCGTCATGCGTCATGTGTCATTCCTGTAACGGCTTGTTACTTGCAGCGTCATGTGTCATACGTAATGTACCGTCATGCGTCATGCGCCATGTGTTATACATCATGTCTTATATGATATGCGGTCACTGCATGTTGTTGTTTTATTGTCGTATGACGTTAGAATAATGATGCACACGTCATGCGTTGTGCGTCATGCGTCATGCATCATGCGTCTTGCCTCATGTGGCTTGCGTCATGCGTCATGCGTCATGCGTTTCACGTCATGCGGAATGCGCATGCATCATGCGTCATGTGTCATTCCTCTAACATCTTGCGACTTGCAGCATCATGCGTCATGTGTAATGTACCGTCACGCGTTATGCATCATGCGTCGTGCGTCATTTGCCATATGCGTCTTGTGTCCTGCATCATTCGGCTTGCGTCATGCGGCTAACGTCATGCGTCATTCATCATGCGTCATGCGTCATGCGTCATGCGTCATGCGTCATGCGTCATGCGTCATGCGTCATGCGTCATGCATCCTGTGTCATGCGTCGTGCGTTGCTCCTCTAACGTCATGTGACTTGCAACATCATGCGTTTACGTCATGCATCATATAACATGCATCATGCGTCATGCATCATACAACATGCATCATGCGATAGGCATCATGGGTCATGCGTCATGCGTCATGCGTTATGCGTCATGCGCCATGCGCCATGCGTCATGTGTCTGACGTCTTGCATCATACATCAAGTGTCCTGCGTCATACGTCATGCATCTAGCGTCATTCCTTTAGCGTCATGCGACTTGTAGTGTCATGCGTCCAGTGTCATGCGTTAATGCAACATGAATGATGCGTCATGCGTTAAGCAACATGCGCCATCTGACATACCTATGCGTAATGCATTAAGCGACGATGTCATGCATCATGTGTCATTCCTTTAACATCTTGCGACTTGCAGCGTCATGTGTAATGTACCGTCACGCGTCATGCATCATGCGTCGTGCGTCGTGCGTCATTCGCCATGCGTTATGCGTTATGCGTTATGCGTCATGCGTCATGTGTCATGCGTCATGCATCTTTCGTCATTTGTCATGCGTTGTGCATCATGCATTATGCAAAATGTGTCATGTGTCATGTGTCATGCGTCATTCCTCTAATTCATGTGACTTGCGTCATGCGACATGCGTCATACGGCATGCGTCATGCGTCATGCATCTTCCATCATTCGGCTTGCGTCATGTGGCTAATGTCATGCGTCATTCATCATATGTCATGCGCCATGCGTCGTGCGTCGTGCGTCATGCGTCATGCGTTGCTCCTCTAACGTCATGCGTTGCAACATCATGCGTTTATGTCAAGCATCATACAACATGCATCATGCGTCGTGCGTCGTGCGTCATGCGCCGTGCGTTGCTCCTCTAACGTCATGCGACTTGCAACATCATGTGTTAACGTCATGCAACATGCGTCATGCGTCATGCATCATGCAACATGCGTCATGGGTCATGCGTCATGCCTCTGATGTCTTGCATCACGCATTATCTGTTTTGTGTCTTGCGTCATACGTCATGCATCGTGTGTCATTCCTCTAATGTCATACAACTTGCAGCGTCATGCGTCATCCAACATGAATCATGCGTCATGCGTCATGCGACATAACCCATGCATCACGCATCTTGTTGACGTCATGCATCTTGCATCATTCGGCTTGCGTCATGCGGCTAATGTCATGCGTCATTCATCATGCGTCGTGCGTCGTGCGTCTTGCGTTGCTCATACGTCATGCGTCTGACGTCATGCGTCATGCATCTTGCATCATTCGGCTTGCGTCTTGCGGCTAATGTCATGCATAATTCATCATGCGTCATGCGTCGTGCGTCATGCGTCATGTGTCATGCGTTGCTCCTCTAACGTCATGCGACTTGCAACATCATGCGTTTACGTCATGCATCATATAACATGCATCATGCGTCATGCATCATGCAACATGCGTCATGCGTCATCCGTCATGCATCATGCGACATGCGTCATGCGTCTTGCGTCTTGCGTCTTGCGTCTGATGTCTTGCATCATGCATGAAGTGTTATGTGTCTTGCGTCATACGTCATTCATCGTGCGTCATTCCTCTAACGTCTTATAACTTGCAGCGTCATGCGTCATGCAACATGAATCATGCATCATGCGTCATGCAACTTGAATCATTCGGCTTGAGTCATGCGGCTAATGTCATGCGTCATTCATCATGCATCGTGCGTCGTGCGTCATGCGTTGCTCCTCCAACGTCATGCGACTTGCAACATCATGCGTTTCCGTCATGCATCATATAACATGCATCATGCGTCATGCATCATGCAACATGCATCATGCGTCATGCATCATGCAACATGCATCATGCAACATGCCTCATGCGTCATGTATAATGCGACATGCATCAAGGGTCATGCGTCCTGCGTCATGCGCCATGCGCCATGCGCCATGCGTCATGCGTCTGACGTCTTGCATCATGCATGATGTGTTATGTGTCTTGCGTCATACGTCATGCATCGTGCGTCATTCCTCTAACGTCATGCAACTTGCAGCGTCATGCGTCATGCGTCATGAATCATGCGTTATGCGTCAAGCGACATGCGTCATGCATCTTGCATCATGCGTCATGCGAAATATGATTACTACATAGATGCACAGGTTTTTTTGAGGAGGGGTTTAAATGATGGTTATTCCTAAAAAAAAAAATTTACTTGGTCATTTATGCAAAAAAAGTTTCAAATACATGGTCATTTGTAAATTTTATTTGATATATATTGTCATTTTAAAAATTTCCCAGGGGTTACGCGCAAAAAGTTTCAAATACATTGTCATTTCTAAATTTTTTAATATATATGGTCATTTTTAAAAAAAATTTCCCAAGGGTTACACGCGGCGAGCGTTTGGCGAAAAAAAAAAGGAAAACGGCACTGTTCATTCGTGAACAGTACCTGGATATCAGACAATGATATATTGTAATGTAATGTGTTCCTGTTTTCCTTTATACTAGTAAGTTATTGTCATTGTTTCTCATTTCCTTCCAACTGGAACATGTTACTATTATAATATTTGTCTTTTTTATAATAATAGGCTAGCAACTGCACAGATGGCGAGATCATCTACAACTTTCTAGAGGCAAATGAAATAGGCCAGACTCATGCAATTTTCTATTCTTCTTATGCTTTGCACCTGGAAAAGAAGAACAAGTTTAGAAAGGCTGATGAGATCTTTAATCTTGGTATTGCTAGGTCAGTTACCTATTTATTTATCTTGATTTAATGTAGTACTAATGATATGTTCTAATTGAGAACCATATGAGTGCAATATTTAAAAAAGAACTCTATTTCCATCTGGAATTTGAAAGCTTAATACTTCGAACTAAATGTGCACTGGTTTAGAATTTTAAGTAGATAGATTATATTTGTCAGCGTCCTGCTACAATGTATTCTTACTAGCTTAATTAGAGGAAGTTCGACATATTAATTTGACAGTCAAATATAAAAATGCAGGAAGGCAGTACCATTGGAAAAGTTAGAAGAAACATATCGTTTGTTTCTCTCCCGGTTGATTAGGAGAAAGCAACAGAAGGAAGAAGAGGTGGTTCTTTACTTTCATCTTAGTTTTGATTGTAGTAAACTAGAAGTTGTGTTCTCATTGTTCGTTAATTAGATTATATATATCAAATTTCAACTTGGTTGCTGATTTTTGAATTTCTAAATTTTAGGGTTGTTGCTAACAGAAGGAAGCCTCTTGCAATATACAATGATGAGAACAGCTTGCCAAGCAGCCAGAAAAGTGAGAAAATGAAATCCACTGATATTAACTGTAAGAAGCCATCCTGGTTAGGAACACAAGCAACCAGAAACAAGGAGAACAACCCTATTCCTTCCAAATGGACTTCCTATAAGGTTTATTTTTCCTCCATTATTTTATTGTATTTCTTATATCACATTGAAAAGTGAGAAAATGAAATCCACTGATATTAACTGTAAGAAGCCATCCTGGTTAGGAACACAAGCAACCAGAAACAAGGAGAACAACCCTATTCCTTCCAAATGGACTTCCTATAAGGTTTATTTTTCCTCCATTATTTTATTGTATTTCTTATATCACATTGAAAAGTGAGAAAATGAAATCCACTGATATTAACTGTAAGAAGCCATCCTGGTTAGGAACACAAGCAACCAGAAACAAGGAGAACAACCCTATTCCTTCCAAATGGACTTCCTATAAGGTTTATTTTTCCTCCATTATTTTATTGTATTTCTTATATCACATTGAAAAGTGAGAAAATGAAATCCACTGATATTAACTGTAAGAAGCCATCCTGGTTAGGAACACAAGCAACCAGAAACAAGGAGAACAACCCTATTCCTTCCAAATGGACTTCCTATAAGGTTTATTTTTCCTCCATTATTTTATTGTATTTCTTATATCACATTGAAAACTTGCAGGTATCATTGTAATCTCCATGTTTTTTTAACTTCTGTGATTAAAATTTTGCAAATGGACATCTTCTAGGATGCATTTTCATTGGAAATTTCAAATCGACACATTTTCCATCTCTTTTCATGGAACCAACTTCACGAGAGATGTGCAATATCAGTTTTATTATCTGTTTGTAGATCTAATAATGTTTTAATGTGGATACCGAATAATTGCTTTATATTGAAGCTGATGTTGTAGAAATTTTATTGCATAGAAAACACCATATTTTTTAATTTCATTTATGGGTGAAACACAATAAAATTTTTTGAAGTAAATTTATTCTCTCACTTCTATTAGATCCCTTCAAGAATGGGAGCTAGCTGTAGCAGCACCAACTCTTCCTCCATGCTTAATTGAGATCTATCCAGATGAAAAATGCAGGGAGTAAGTGAAGCACTTTATTCTGACCTTACTGTTCTGAATTTTAATATGCCTGTAAGCTTTTATTTCAGTGCTGGAAAAAAGATAAATGAAAATTGCCACTTAATTTCAATGTCAAGGGGTTCCATCAATCACATTTTTATATTTTACCCCTTCATGGACTCTTTTTTTCAAGAGTATCAGCTCATTGGTTTGGTTCTGTCATTTAATGTTTCAATTCAAGAGAACAATTTTATCTGCAACTTGTAGCCCTAATCCATTGTTCTAATCAATGTGAATATAGCCGTTCTCAATAATTCAGTGTAATCAACATAATGTGTAATATATGTTCATTATGCATTACGGAATCTTATTGGCATGATATCCTTTAGGATCTTTGCCTAATTACCATATCTCTGTTGGTTTGTCTGTGTGTTAGGCCTTTATTAAGGTTTCTATTTATTATTTCATTTTATTGCCAGGTCACCAAAATGTGAGAATGAGAAAAGCTCGATGCAATCTGAGGCTGGACACTGAAGCTCAGGAAAGCAACTAGCAAAAACTTGAAATCGTACGCATTTAATACTTAGTATTGATTTCTTTTATTTAACTTAAGATCATCTGCTGCACTCAGTATTGCTAAATTGAGGACAATTATTCATAGTACAACATTTTTTTTGAAAGAGTAATTAATTGATCACCTGCTCCTTTTTCTTTGTTGGAGCCAAAAGTACAAAAGTTTAGGAAAAAAGGATATTAACTTCTCCAGTATACTGGGCTTACCTCAAAACCAAACCCTGACCAAACTAACTAAAGAATCAGATTAAAGACAGATTAGCCCCAAACTGGAGAAGAAACTTACTGAGCTCAACAAGCTATAATGTCAAAACAACTAACCCAATCCAGAAAAAAACAGATAGTGAGCAATCACAGTGCTAGCTAATGGTTCTGGCAACAATTAAAGACCTTGCTAAGGTGGTGGTGGAAATTGTACAATAACCCAACCCTATTAATTCCTCCAGCTTCAGATGAGTATGTCTGAAAATTCTTTTTTTTCTGAGATTTGGTTGGATTGTATTTGTTGAGGGACATTGTCTGTAAGCTTTCATCTGTAAAGCTTGTAAAGACATGCTGTTTCAACTTTAGGTTGTGTGTGTTATGTCTTCACGCTCTGTACTTGTATTATATTAACTTTTTTCATTTTATGCTTACTTTCGTTTTATGCTTTTGGTTGCTGATATTCTAGAATTATCGTCTGAAACAAATTACAATAGCTGAAGATGAACCAAAATATTTTGGTAAATTTAGTGGAAACGTCATATATCCAAAATGTAAATTTTCAAGAGTAAAGATTGTTTATTCTTTGAACAATATTGTTTGCCTAATTACAATAGCTCATTTAGTTGTTTTTACAAGTTAATTTGTAATACTTGGACAACAAGTGAACAAAAGAATCAAAATTATTTTATTATTATTATTATTAGGCAATAACTTGGATACTCTACGTACTCCACTCAATCCCAACTATTTAAACCATCAAAATTGGTGAAATGTGCCGCTTGCTAAGGGAGAAAATTTTCGCTCCCTTTCTTCAATCTTGATGATTTGAACGGCTGGGATCGAGTGAAGTACGTAAAGCACTCAATTTTCTGGTGTACGCAAGTTTTTGTCTTATTGTTATTATTATTATCAATATTATTAGGCAAAAACTTGGGTACTCCAAAAGATGGGTATACTAGATACTCTGGTTCATCGAGATTGGTGAAAAGTGTGATTCTTTGGAAAACGCAGCATAACTTAAAGTTAGGGCTGCTAATGGATGAGTTTGAGTTCATGTCCAGCTCAGTCCGCTAACGAGGAGTTAAAGTTCATGATCAAATCAAAGCCATAATTATCTACTAATATATAGTTCTTGTCCAGTTCATCTTATAAACGAATAATATTCATTATTTGTTCATAAGCTAACCATGTGGGCTTGGTTCTGGACACCACAGTGCACAATCCTCTTTAAATGGAAGTTCTTTCATCACTGTATAGAATAACTTATGTTTCTTTGTGCGAATAACTTAGTTCTCTCTATGTAAAAGAGAGAGTTATAACTTCTATTGGGATGTTTGAATATATTTGCATTTAATCTCACGTTGAGCCCGCAATTAGTTATAATTTGTTCGCAATTAGTTCAATTCAGTTTTAGCAATTGGACTTGGATTAAACTTCAACCAAGACCAAGAAATAGTCCATTCCATAAATGTTCAATAATGTCCAACAATTTTGTTCATGAATTGTCATGTTCATTAGCAGCCCTAGTTATAGTAAATTATTTTTCACCAATCTCGATAAATTGAACGACCCAAATGGATCAAAGGATTCATTGTACCTATCTTTTAGAGTACCCAAGTTTTTTCCATATTATTATGCTCATTAATACAATCTTAATTTATGTGAAAAATGATGTTTTTTTGTAACATCTAGTATGAATTAATATTCTTCTTCTAACATAAAGAGTATCAACAAAATGTTTACAACAACAACAAAGTCTTTAGTCCCAAATAAATTAGGGTATGCTAGAAATAAAACTCAATTTGAATAATAAAAAATCAATATTAATAATAATAATATAAGAGAAAAAGTTAGGTACACAAAAAATAGGCACACTAGGTACTTCGAATCATTTCAGGCCATTAGATACACCAAGATTCACATTATAGATTAAGCTCGATTGATCAAAATGATCTGAAGTACCTAGTGTATCTATCTTTGGTGTACCTAAGTTTTTTCCATAATAATGAATAGTAAAATTGTAGTATAATAATAATAATGATAATGATAATAATAATGACAATAATAATGACAATAATAATAATAATAATAATAATAATAATAATAATAATAATTTTAATACCAAGCAATGTCTCGAATTGTCGATTTGCAAAACCAACATTTGAATTTAACACCTTTCTTGTGAGCTTTTGTTTAGATTTTAATTCAAGAAAAAAGGAAAAAAGAAGTAACAAGAAAGGAGTCCAAGACAATTAAGCATGAATATTTCAAGACAATATAGATGCTAGGTTATTTTATTTGGATTTCTAATAATTTTAAATCAATGAGATTGAGTTTAAAACAAAAAATGACAGTTCTTGAGTTACAAAGTTATATAACGTTTTATATAGTTATATAAATTTGTAACTTATCTAAGCAACAACAAGCTTGGAAAAAAAATCCTAAAATGTTGTATAACGTTATAATAAGTTATATAACGTTGTATCCACAAAATGCTAAATAAACGATCATATTTCAAATTTCTGACAACTCCAACAGTAAAAAACTTCCCTATAACGTTGTGTAACATTATACTTCGTCGTACAATGATATAAGAAATTCAGACATCAATGCAACTGTTTCAAACTCTTTATAAAAAGGGATACCTTCACTCTTCCTTCAACACCCATTCTATGTTGCAAAATCCATTGTTCCACCATTTTGAGCATGAAACTGTTGGATTAAACTCATCAACTCATCTCTTATTTGACAATTTGCAAAACACATAAAGTACTAACCTTGCACATTAAGTTTTGGTGAAGATGCATGTTAAAACAAGTACAACCCAATGTCAAACATGCTCAAACATGCCCTGTACAAGTCAAGACATGGTCTAAGCATCAAGGAAAGGCTTCAAGGCACAAACATAGCATAGTGTTACCATAACGCTAGCCAACTCGTTATAATGAGTCAGAGAGGCGTTATAACGAGTTCCCAAGGCGTCATAATGCCTCAAGAGGAAAGAGAAGGAGCATATGCTGTATTTTCCCGAGACAAGCGTTATTGTAATGCTCTAGCAAGGCGTAACAATGGGTTGGCATTCGTTATAACGCCTCAGCCAAGCGTTATAACGGGTTAGCAGATTGTTGGCCCACATGCCAGCTGCAGAAAGGCAAAGAGAAAATAAGCCCAAGGCGTTATAACACCTTCAACCCATTATGGGATTTTTCTTGAACGCTAGGAGCAGTTTTCACAGATTCAAGATCTCAAGAAGTGCTAAGCCTATATAAGGATTGCATATATGAACCAGAAGATCATCAAAAACATTCAGACAAGCTTCCCATCAGCAATTGAGCACTAAAGAGAGCCTCTTTCAAGTCTCCTCCAGCTACCTAAACCTGAGAGCACTCTTAGGATAGCTACCATTCTCTATTTGTCTATTCGAGAACATTCTTTTGCTATTTGATTAGCCTTTGGTGCACCATATTTGTGTTGTCAAGTGGTGCATTCGTGTCCTTAATTGTGTAGTCAATTAGACCTTTGTAGCGGTGTATTGAGGTGTTGTCCTGTGCAACGAGTTAGGAGAAGAAGATTGACTTACTTGTGTTGGAAGAAGTCAAAGATCATCTCTGTCTCTTTGTAAAAGATACTTGATTATAGTGAAACGACTCGAAAGACATTTTATTCTGGGAGACCTGTGGACGTAAGCCTAAGTTTCTTTTGATAAGTCAAACCACGTTACATAGTGTGTCACTTGTTCTTGATTGCTCTCTCTTCACTCTCTCTCTCTTTTTAGCTCTTTGATCTCTATTTTTGTGATTTGCTCAATTGATTCTTAGAATTGCTTGCTCTATTAAATTGGCTAGGTGATTAAGGTCTAAAAGATTTAAATTGAATTGAATCGCTTTCATACAACTATTTGACCTTAGTCTTGCGCTTTTTAGTGAAAAACCACATCACACATTCTAACAGAAACACATTGCCAAACCTTCCTTAAAGACTCAATCTCATTGATCTAAATTATTCTAAACTCTTAGAGATATTGTGTTGAGTGATTATTTTATTATCTATCACGTTCATTTATTTGTATCTTGTATTCTCATTGGCTTGATGTTCCACCGGTGTGTGTAAGTGAGATCAAGCTCGACATTGTGTAAGGCTAGAGTTGGTGTTTCATCGGTGTGTGCAAGTGAGACCAATTTTGAAGTTGTAAATTCACATGTGTTGTCTAGCGAATCGTCTCGACCTTGTTGCCGCTTTGGAAGGTCGGGAGTCCCGAAGAGTAGAATCTTTGATATCCGAACTTCGTTAAAATCCTTGCGTCATCTTGTGGATTGATTTGTTTGCATTTTCTAATCTCTTCTCCTTATTTTCATTAGCTTAATTTAGTTTAGAAATTGCTTGTGCTTAAATTGCTTAAAATTGCTTGCAAGTGCCAAACTTACCAATTGACTCTCGATAGTTGTAAATATTACTTAAATTAAGCCTCCTTGATTTCAACAACAACAACAACAACAATAATAATAATAATAATAATAATAATAATAATAATAATAATAATAATAATAATAATAATAATAATAATAATAATAATAATAATAATAATAATAATAATAAAAGTAATAATAATAAATTATTCTATAAACCATAGCGCCCTACGTCTCTAATCCTGGACTATTGTCATACAAATATACTACTTTTAAACTTTAGTATATATCATGATTCTAGTACGTGAATCGCTAACTTTCATGCACTTCTATCTGACGCCAACTCTTTAGATAGCACCAAATATATTTACCAAAAAATTAAAATTTAGCAGAGTATCTCTTCTTTCATCTGATAAGTACCGAAAACCACTACTAAATTTCACACCGGATCATTTCTGAATAGTCAATATAAAATGGTTTAACATTTGATGACATCAAAACAAAGTAACAAGTATCACGTTGTTCATGATTGTTTTGATTATGTTGACACAAATTGCGTGATGTTGAGAACATTTAAAAAAAAAATCAGTAAACAGGCCTTAACATTTTCAAAAATCTTCAAGATTTGCGCTGTTGTTGAGAACTTTTTAAGGGCTTTATCCATCTCCTCTTCAATCACCCGAATTTCATTTAATATTCCATACCTAATCCTGACCGTTAATTAGATTGAACAGTTCAGATTAGATATGACACTACCTACCCGTTCTGCCCCGATATTACTGGAAAATCAGGACTCCACGTGGATTGTGGAAGTCCGATAGATTCAACGGTTGAGATCTTGTTACGTGACAAAGTTTTTGTACCATTGGCGAGGCGCCGCCGCATTACATTGTAGTAGACAGAGCGGTTTCTTATAACAGATAAGCTGGATTACACGGTTCAAGAAAAGAAAGGAATGGAGAAGATGAGAGTGTGCGTGACTGGAGCAGGAGGTTTTGCTGCTTCATGGCTGGTGAAGCTGCTGCTCTCTAAAGGATTCATCGTTCATGGCACTGTTAGAGATCCATGTTAGTATTTATTTCCAACTGCAATTTAAGATGGGAAACTTTATAACCCTTGAATAGATAAATAATTTACAAGGATACTTTTATTGTCTGTTGTACCTTATTTTTTTTTTCCTTTTATGCCCTCCAATTTCCTGAAATCTCACTTTGATTGAATTGAGTTTGTGTAGGATGTAATCATCGGATTTGTACTGTTCTATGCCATTGTTTAGACTGGCTACATTTTCTCTGTTAATTTCTGCATAATTCATCGTAGAAAGGACAATTTTCAGCTTATCTCATATCAAGTCTGAAAACACTATTTTAGAAGTTCTCTTTTTGTTAATTAAACATAGATTTTGTTTTAATTTGGATCTGCAGCTGATGAGAAGTATGCACACCTAAAGAAGCTGGAGAATGCCACACAAAACCTCATACTATTTAAGGCTGATTTGCTTGACTATATTAGTATTGCATCCGCTGTCACAGGTTGCGAAGGGGTCTTTCATGTGGCTAGTCCCGTCCCCTCTTCCAGAGTTCCCAATCCTGAGGTATGTGTGGACTGCAATTCTGTACATGGCATTACTGATACAAAATTTTAACCTAGAAGCTTTATTGTACTGGGCAAGTACTAGTATGGATGACCTTCTAGCCAGTCTCAGGATCTTGCTAATATGCTCATTATACTTTTGGCCTTTCTGACCCGGAATCAACCAGAAAAGATCGAGCCTATACATATTGAGTAGACGCTGAACCTATACCCCATACATGCACAATGATGTTATGCTTGTTTTCATTATGCCAGGACCAACAGTTTGGTACAGTAGGTGTTTTTGGCAAATGGGCTGAAATTGGTATGATCAGTGCTTCTACACTGTAACGTGGAACCCTTCCAATACAAACCTCAAGCTGAACAAGTAGAAGGAACCAAAGTATGAACAATTATCATTAATGGCAAATGTAACCTGATTAACATAACAGCTGTTAGCTGGCTAGCAACTATTGAAAGTTAAAACCACACTGACCCAGCCTGACATGGTAATTTTTTTTCACAAGTTGATTGCCCTTACATCAAAATCCGGTGAACTTTTATGTTAGAAAAATGGAATATAAAACAGATGATAAGATCTGATCACTTGACCAACCTGAATAGGAACCTGACCTAACCTTTCAAGCAGGGGCAGATCTAGGCACAGTCAAGCCCAGGCCTCTGCCTAGGCTTAAATCTCAAAGTTAGCTGCCAAACACCTTATTTTGTACTACTTGTTAAGATAATATTCTACATGATTAATTTACTTTTGTGCCTGGGCTTCACTGACGATGCATGTACTCTTTTAGACTAGACCTTTTTACGGTGAGTATATGAGCATTATTTGTTTGTAAAAAGGTTCCATACGATGCCCTATATAGTCCACAACCTAAAAAATAGAAGTAGAAGGAAATGGCATGAGTGTATTTATTATAATATTCCCAGATTTTATGTCTCCCAATTACAACACTGCTTCTCTCTGCAAGACCAAGAAATTTATGAAGTTTTGCTGTATACTCTTAACTAATTCATTGTGTCTTTGTCTCATGTTAGATTCCGGAAAATATGTTTTTAAATTTTTACTCAATTCCATTTAATTATATAGTATCTAGTTCTCAATTAGTAATTACCCATATCATAAATTTACTTTTACTTTAAATTGCTCACTCTATGCCTCTAGGATTGTGTTGGTATTATAATAGTTCTTTCATTTCTAAAAAGTTAAAAGGACAACCACTTAATCAATAGTGACTATAAAAAATTACAAATATGAGCAAATTAACTTGAAAGTTCTAATAAATAATAAGTAGAAATTCTTTGGAATCCATGAAATCCGACAAGCTCAAGCAACATCTGACTTGATAAAAATACAAATACGATACATAAGAATAAATTAACTAAAAATATCAGAAATATAATATTACATCTATTATAGTTTTATCATATCTAATATTTAAAATTTGTCTTTTCTTTTATGATAGTTACATTATTACATTATTTGTAGTTACAAGTTTTATGTCGATTTAAATAGATCGGATCACCATTTTGCCTTTCATTTCTCGTGCTTGGAAAAAAAAGGTAGTTGAATTAAATTAAAGGTTAACATACTGATTAAGTTTTACTTGGATAACTCTTTTTTGAGTACCCATGCTTCCCTCACTGTCTGGATCCGCCCCTGCTTTTAAGTACCCAAACTGATCTAACCATCTCTAACCCGACTTAAGATCCCAAAATAATCATAAGATGAGAAGTTTGGTACCCAATTTTTCCCTGATCATCCACATATTTCATATGAATGAAGGTGGAGGTGCTGGAGCCAGCGGTGACTGGAACAAAGAACGTACTGAAGGCAAGTCTCGAGGCAAAAGTGAAGCGTGTTGTTATGGTGTCATCTGTCGCTGCCATATCCATGAAGCCAGATTTGCAGAGTGGTGAGGTTGTGGATGAGTCGTGCTGGTCTGATGAGCTTTATTGCAGAACCACTGAGGTTGCTTATTTTTCCGTTTTATAATTATTTTAATTATTGTAAATTTCCCCAAGATGTACAGCACTTACAGATCAAACCCAAACACCTAACACACATCTGCATCCAGCACTCAATGTTATACTACTGGTTAATTTGCAGTGATGTTTGAGCAATCTTTTCTTGTTTTACTTTTATTGTCACCTTTTATGCTTTGTAAAAGGCATATTAATTGCATCCAAAATAATAACCATCTTCTGTTGAAGGTTTTTTTAAATTTTTTTCTCTGGCAAATAAAATTGTACAAAGAGTCGAAGACTGAAGTACAAATACTTCGTAGTCCTTTTGGCAATGAACAAATATGTAGTTATGTAAAGTATAATGATGTGTTATTAAGTAGATCTAATGTATTGGGAGAACTTTGGTTAAAAGCACATTTTGGCAATGAATGAATATATGTAGTTATGTAAACTGTAAAGTATAATGTTTTGTTACTAACCAGATCTAATGTATTGGAAGGGTTAAAAGCACACTGTCGCAATGAACAAATATGTTTTTATGTAAATTATATACTAACCAGATCTAAGTATTTGGAAAAACTTTGGTTAAATGCAAACACATCTTTCTTTTTCTGTTACCAGAATTGGTATTGCCTATCAAAGACAATTGCTGAGAGAGAGGCATTTGATTTTGCGTCAATGAATGCACTGAATGTAGTGACCGTTTGTCCATCCCTTGTTAGTGGTCCAATGCTTCAATCAACCATTAATGCTAGCAGTTTGGTTCTAATCAATCTTCTGAAAGGTGAAGTGTTCTAGTTCTTGCTCTGTAAAGATTCAAAATCTAATAATTCAGTACAAAATTTTATACCTTCTTGGTGAACCTTTTGGTGAAATGTTGATCAACATCACATATATTCAGGCAACAATTTCCTTTTGGTTAGAAAAGTGGTTATACCTACTTGCGACTTTATTGACAGTGCCGAAATTTCTCCTACAGAACTATGGAGAAATCATTTTGTTCTGATACCCTTTACCCTGATCTAGATCTCTCTCATGTATATTGATAGTCGTCAATCTTTCATGTCCAATTTGGTAAGAAAACAATACCTAGGCTTGTCTTCCTACCATGCCTTAATCAGGTAGACCAGCATATGGCAAGAAGCCAAGGGTTCCAGTTCCACTTTGGAAAAGGAAGGTGTACGCCTTGTTGAATTTTGCACTTGAAGTTGAGGGTTCACACATGAAAATGACAAACTTGAGAAGGCAAAGAAATCGGATGTGCTCCTTTTTTTCAATAAGAAGTTTACAATATTTATTTTTCCTTTGAATTGGGAACTGGAACAGGAACCCGTGAAACAGTTGAAAATACCACTAGAAATGTAGTGGATGTAAGAGATTTGGCAGAGGCATTGCTTTTGGTGTATGAAAAGACAGAGGCATCAGGACGGTACATCACCAGCTCACATGTCATCAATACACGTGACTTGATTGGGCTTCTCAAGCGCCTATTTCCTAATTATAATTATCCTACAAAGTAAGTTCTTAAACTGCTATTGCTTTTATATGTTTAGTGATTCATTTCCATTTGAAATATGTTTCTGGGTTCTTTTTCAAGTTGCACAGAAAATTTTGTAGTTCTGGGAAAAAAGACAGACAGTTATTGCTTGTGTGAGTAACACCAAATTGTTTTTGATGATTTAAAGCATTGCTCAACTTTTAGGATAGCTTAACTGGAAACATGTCTTTTGTGGTTATTTTTGTGAAACTTGCCTTGATACTAAAGAAACACTTGTCCGTTTTCAAACTGAAATTACCAAACCGAAAAATGAGCTTCAGAAATTTCCAAAACTTTGAATTGGATGCAAAGCATTGTTTCTCTATGAGTCGCTCTGAAGATGTTCAGATTTATTTACCAGGATTGTGTAATTTCAAAGGCTCATAATTTTCACTTGACTGATGGCATACTATTTTCTAATTTAGCATTGTAGACGTGGAGGAAGGGAAGATTTATAGTTGTAAGAAGCTTCAATCGCTAGGATGGAAATTCAGGACATTAGAAGAGACTCTCAAGGATGCCATCAATTCCTATGAAAGTGCACATCTTTTGGACTGAAAACTTCAGAGTACACAAAATATAGCAGATATAGATGTAGATTCTCTTGTTTGGTGTAAAAAAAGAAAACCTAGTTTCGGTGCTTCTGGTTTTTTCTGTGATATTTTTTTTGACCCAGAAGTGAGGTATTCCCACTTATTTCATTGAAATATTAAGCTGAGTCTTACAGTAGACTAATGACCTAACTGAAAAAACTTACTAAACTTATACTAAGTCCTAAAAATTTATAGTTGTACTAGTAGTCGTTCAAATCTCCATGTCTTTTTGCTATTCTTCTATCTGTACCTGCATATATTGTTCACCTGTTTTTCAACAACCTAAAACTATTTGTAGTTAGAGTTAAAACAAAACATATTTATTTTCCTCTCTCACACCTAAACAAATACACCAAAAGCTAAGATTCATATTCAGTAGTCAAAGTCACAAAAAACATCAAGCATCACGTCCTTCTTTCTCATCATGGATTCGGGTTGGGGTCAAATGGAAAGGGAGAATGTCCTTTGTCCCCGGGTGGTACCTTCATACCTGTCAAATAAACTTTCTTCATTGGCACAATTTCTGTGTCTAAAACCTCTTCATCGTCTATTTCGTTCAAATTACATCCTGAGTACCCAGAGCTGAATCCAGACTCTGCGCCTACATTTATGATAATTTTGTTAGAGTAATAACCTTGGTAAATCCTCATTAGTAATGGAATTATTACAAAAACATGTAGAATCATTAACTAAGTTATCAACATCTTGAGGTAGAACTAAGGACTTTTTCTGTGATATTTAATGTAAAATAAGTTGTGCACATTTTTTTTTGTCTTGATGAAGACAAAAGGTTTTCCTTGGTTTCAGATCTTACATGGAAATAGAGATTGTTGAACGGTTACCTATGATTTAGTTGAACATGCCACCTCCTCATTTATAATACTCCAATTATTGGGATCAATCTCTTATCTAATGATAATTCTCAAGAGATTTTGTTTGCGGATTGTAAAAACTTCCATGTAGTAATGATTTGCTTTTGTGGGTTGTATAAGCAGTTAAGTAGATTAGGACATGTCAGGATTTTTATGCAAGGTCACTTTTTACAATTTGTGATTATTTGAAGGATGTGAGTGCACTTGCACATGTACTAAAATGTTGATTTAGAAACAACAGCTTGTCAAAAACAAAATACAAACACTCGTCTGATAAGGATGGCAAGGCATTTGTTAATATAAAATCGCTTTAGCTAATACCAATCTATTCCTGGTATTAAATTAAAAAAATCTAAATTGATGAGCATTCTAGAAAGGGAACCTTGTTTTTACATAACAGTCTGGTTTTGCTCATTGCAACCACAACTACAGTTTCATCCGAAACAATTCAAGTTGTTGACAGCGATTTAAGTAAAGCATAACATAACATTGTGCTGGAAGTATAACATCTCCTAGATTTTTTATGTTAATGAAACAAACATGCAATTCGTAAATTTTGAAGGGGATAAATTTTCGTTAGTGTTGGTGATCAAATAACTTTACCTTCATTACATGTTGTTGGCAGTCACATGCTCAAGTTATATATGCACACGGACTTGACACCTTGTTCAAATATTTTTGCACTCATCCTTGGCAGTCAAGTATCCAAGCTATGTACACGGACTTACCTGCATTTCAAATTTATATTTTTTTTGAAGTAGCAATGCCTACTATTTTCATTAACCAATAAAAAGTTATTTGCAATTTTTACGAGGTAAAAAAATGGAAAATGCAAAATCCGAAAAACTGTAAGAACAGATTAACTCAAGACTAAACTGGATGTGGTACTTGTGGTCTACTATCTCCCTATAATCACTGTTCGTGTTTCGAGGATTCACCGATGATCCTTGGCACCGTCACCACCAGTTCTCAATTCCAATGTCACAAGTCTACAATGGCCGTCTCGCATTCCAAACGTATTTACTTATACTACAGTAAGTGTTTATATTTGATGAAAGAACTGTTTCTATTATTCTATATATTTTACTGTAAAAGTGTATTTACACTCTACGTTATTAGAATAAAAAATAATTCAAAGCTCTAACTTTACATTTCTATCAAAGTCTTTAACTTAAAAAAGTTCTTTTAATCATTCAAAAAATAAAAATGTTAAATATATGAACTAATAAATATTTTTAATGCACATGTGAATAATTTATATCTTAAGCATAAGAAGCTTAGATAAGAAGTGCAAGATATAAAGCATCAGGATATTGTTTTTCATTAAATAAATTTCTCAATGAATAAATAATTAAATGACAGAGTTCACGGCTTGTCAAAATATATGGCTTCCGCCTTCCGCGCGCTGTTGTTGTGGCTATGTACATCATACTTGTGTTTCTTTTAAATATAGGATCTGATTCCTTTCATAACTGATTGTATAGTTTGTGTTCAAGTTGGCTCCAAACCAAATCCTCTAACTTATTTTTTAATTAATACAACAGTGTGCTAGCTGGTTTATAAGATGCTTCTATGCAATAAACCAGGGACACTACCTGTAGTTTTGAATAGCTAATCAATGGATTTTTAGGATTTATAAGGAAGTTTACATACACTTGTACAAATTAAGAAAGAAAGAAAAATAGAAGTAAGTCACTGATTCTGTGAGATAAACATATTATACGGATAGAAATTTATATTTAATTCATCCAATTATCTTCCACTTTTTTTATAGATTATTAATAATGTCCTTATTGATATCCCATGCCCGTGCATTCTAGCAATTACTGGTTACTGTTTCTTTACTAATTATTATATGTAATATTTCTGATTGGTCCAAGTGTTCTGCTAAAGATAAATGGGGTAAGATACATTCATATGTTAAGTGAGCCACAAGTACATTGCATCATTTATTTTCTGGAGGTGTGGAAGTACAAATATTGCATTATGTTAGCTTCTGATACATGTTCAATATTATCCTATTGCACCTGATGCTGTATCTGTCTCTGTCGACACATACATAGATACATAAATAAATAGATGTCATCATCAAATATATATAAATATATGCATTGTCTAAACTTCATGAAGTGTATAAATATATATATGTGTGTCCAACATGCACATAAATCCGACACACACAACCCATCGTTCCTCTCCTTCAAACAGCAAGAGAAGTTCTGACAAGAAGGACATATGCAAAAAATGAACACTACTATTCTAAAGAGTCCCTATAGAAGAATTCATCGGAGACGCAGCAGCACAAAGATTTCCTTTCCCTGGCGATTACATTTTAAGGTGCTAGGCTTCATCCACAATATTTTGAGATGCATGCAAGGGATCAAGAGTTGCCGACAAAAAAGTAAAATCAACTCAAAAAAATACAGTAGCAAGAGCAGCAACTGCAGCCCCACCATTGAAAGAGAGAGCTTGTTCTACAAAGTAGCAGTTGAGGATTGTCTCGAGTTCATCAAGCAGTCACACCAGCACTAACATATATTTATCCAATTGTAGCCACCATTAAAGAGAGTGAATTTGGTTTTCAACTTTTGAATTCTCCCACACAAGAATTCCTTTTAGTTTGGTTTAGTTTTTCACTTGCAATTTTGCTCTAGTTTAATGTAATGAAATTTTGTAAATGTGTTAATTTCCAATTATTTTTGTGGTATGTCTTTTTTCTTATGATGGTAGTCATACATTGACACGTGCTTGGTATTTATGAAGTGTGTTCCATATAGACTGAATGAAATTAATTGTCAGATGCGAAAATTGACAGAAGAGTTAAAATTCATGCAACAAAAATATAGGACAAGAATGCATGGGACAATTAATGCACTGCACAAGAAAGATAAATATTCCGTTTTGTTCTGCCCTTGAGATGATATTCCAAAAAGCATGTCTTTCTCAAGTCAAAGTGAGTTAGTGTTAGCAGGTGAAACAGGGAGACAAAACATGAGGCACTGTATTAGCGTCTGCACAAGAATAGTGAATAGACAAGGCAATGAAATTTCGACATTACTTGATGCTTAATTTTTCTAGTATCCTCTGATTCTTCCTTATTTTCTTATTTCTCTTTCTACACGTACATAATTCTATTTTTTCCTTCAACTCTTGTATATATTTGCTTATTTACTCTTCAACTTAACCTTGAGCTATTCTCTCTAGTTTCTCCTATCGCGTCAACTCAATTTGAATAATAATACAGCACAATTATATGAATAACATGCATAATAAAATAATTAACATAAATCATAATACATTTAATAACACAATCCGAAATAAATACACTAATTAACATGCATAATAATTCATTCTGAAGAACAATACAGTTAACATTCATAACTAATGAAGAAGAGATCACGAAGCAAATTAATTAACTTATTATGCACATTATTTGAGATATTATGGATGTTATTTGAACTATTATGCACGTTATGAAAATAAATGCCAATAGATATAGATAATTGATATTGATGGTGATATGGATATGGCCATACAACAATATGCATAATAATAAAAATAATGTGTATAATAACTTCAACAATGTACAAATTGAATGCAATTGAATTCCTCTATTGGTATCGATGATGATATGGCTATTTCAGCTCCCTTTTACTAATCAAAGAAAAAAAAACTACAAGAAGAGAAGATATAAATATTTACATAGATAGAAAAGAATGAGAGAAGAAAGAAGATAGAAGAATATTATTTTTCATAAAATAAATAAATAATTAAATGACACAGTTTCTCATGTCTTGTCAAAATATATATATGGCTTCATTATTCTTGTGCTATGTACTTTGTGTTTCACTTTGGAATATTGGAGCTGATTCCTTTCAATGATGATTGTAGTTGGTATCGAAATTGAGCCCAAATCGAATCCTCTTACTTCTTATTTAATTAATACAACAGTGTGCGCTAATTGTTTCATGAAAGACAACCTAGCTGGTTTACAAAATATATAATATTTCTACGCAATAAACCAGGGACACTACCTGTAGTTTTGAATAGCTAATCAATGGACTTTCAGGATTTATAGGGAAGTTTATATACACTTGTACAAATTAAGAAAGAAAGATGAAAGAAAAATAGAAGTAACTCGCTGATTCTGTAAGATCATATATTATACGGACAGAAATTTCTTTTGAAATCACCCTATTTTCTTCCACTTATTTATGGAGTATTAATTATGTCATTAATTGATATGACGTGCATTATAGCAATTACTGGTTACTATTTCTTTACTATAACCGAATATTTTAAAATTGTGATAATACTTTTAACAACAGGAAAAAAGAAACAGAATATTTTTATTTAAATACTTACATTTTGAAAGTGGTCAAGATATGGCACTGAAGCATCGATCATTTTGTATATATAGATTTCTAATTGGCCATAATTGTTCCGCTGGAGAGAAGGGGAGAAAAAACATACATTTGTTATGTGAGCCATAAGTACAGTGCATCATGTCTTATTTGTTTTTTGTTTTTATTTTGTGAGGTAGAAGTATAAATATTACATAATGTTAGCTTCTGCTATAAACATGTACAACAGTCCTATTTCATATTACGCTATATCTTTCTCTGTCATACACCTGTGGATACATAAATAAATAGATGTCATCATAAAATGTATTAAATATATGCATTGTTTAACCTTGATGAAGTATATAAATATATATGTGTGTCTAACATCCACATGAACCCAACACAACTCATCCTTCCCTCCAAACAACAAGAAAACCAAAGAGAAAAAAGTATATATGCAAAAAATGAACACTACTACTCTAAGGAGTCCCTATAGAAGAATTCATCGGAGACGCAGCAGCGCAAAGATTTTTTTTCCTTGGCGATTACATTTTAAGGTGATAGACTTCATTCGCAACATTTTGAGATGTATGCAAGGGATCAAGAGTTGCCGACGAAAGAGTAAAATAAACTCGAAATATTACAGTAGCAAGAGCAGCAACTGCAGCTCCTCCATTGAAAGAGAGAGCTTGTTCTACAAAGTAGCAATTGAGGATTGCCTCGAGTTCATCAAGCAGTCACACCACCACTAATATATATTTATCCAATTGCAGCCACAAAAAATGAGAATGATTCGATTGTGGAGTTTTGAATTGTTCCACACAAGAACTATTTTTTATTTTAGTTTAATTTTTTCTCTTGCAATTTTGCTCTAGTTCAAGGGCAATGCAATTTTGTAAATGCTTTTCTAATTATTTTTGTATTATGTCGTTTTTTCTTATGATGGTAGACTGGTAGTCCTACATTGACACATCCTCCAGTATTTAAGTATTTATGAAGTGCATTCTTTGTAGACTGAATGAAAATGTCAAATGTGCATTCTCCGAAAAGTTGACCTAGTCGTTAAAATAAAAAATAAGAAGCGACTAACTGTCATCCATATGCGATAAATGTAGTAGTCTTTATACTATTGGACTGGATTCATTATAATAAATATTAAGTGTTAAGTTTTCATTTCTCAAGACATTAGTATTTATTAGTAATTTCCTTATTAATTATATACTGCAATGAATACTGTATCATGGAAGTCTTTATAATTAACATTCGAAGTCTTTATACTTTTGGCAGTCTTCATTTCTCAGGGAATATACACATAATACTTTATTTGGCAGTCTCCATTTTAACATGGAAGTCTTTATATTAAATGCTACAAGTCTTTATACTGTATCACGTAACTATTTTGTCGCATAGCGGGAGGCGCGAGAGGGGGACAGAAAGTGGAGGATGATATATTAACTCTAAAAAATAATAACAATAAATATAGAGTATACATCAACTAACTATAGAAATGACATTGTCTAAAGAGATCTCATCCCCTGGTAAAACTGGCAATAGTACATGGTACTGAGTCATATTTCAGCATCTGACATCATATACAACATGGGAGTTGATATATCGATACCTTCAGTGATACCACCATCGATACCAACATGACAGATTCAGTTGAATTCAGTTTGCATGTTGTTTTTTTATGATGCATGTTATTTTTTTGTATTATGCATATTGTTTTTGTTATTATGCATATAATTGATACCACCATCGATACCTTCAGTGATACCACCATCGATACCAACATGACAGATTCAGTTGAATTCAGTTTGCATGTTGTTTTTTTATGATGCATGTTATTTTTTTTGTATTATGCATATTGTTTTTGTTATTATGCATATAATTGATCGGAAGCTCCACTGAAAACGAATGTCGCTACGCTAACCGACGCGGATCGCTACGCTCATCGATGCAGACTGGACGAATCCAGTTGCATTTATTTTGAAAAGTTGTTCTAGTTATTATGCATGTTGTTTTTGTTATTGTGCATATTATTTTTTGTTATTATGCAAGTAAATAACATGCAAAATAATATAAATAACATGCATAATAACAAAAACACCATGCATAATAACGAAAACATAATAAATCATAAGTATAACAAAAAACATAATGAACTTAGCATAAAAATCATAAGTAAATGTTATTCATATTTTTAGATGCACGATAACAAAAACAAAATGCATAATAACGAAAACAATATGCATCATAAGTAAAATAAATTTTCATAATAAATCATAAATAGAACAAAAAAACATATTGAACTTAACATATAAACCATAAGTATTTAACTGTTATGCATGTTATTAGATGCACAATAACGAAAACAACATGCATAATAACGAAAATAATATGCATCATAAGTAAAACAAATTTTTGTCAAAACTCAACTGGACGTGTCCAGTTGGTATCACTGACGGTATCGAAGTTGGGATCTGCGAAACATTTTTCATACAACATATATATGTCTAGAGAAATAGCAGATCAAGTCATGATCATGTCATAATTTATGGGTGGTAATCATTAAAAAAACACCACATAGCATCATATCCTACTAGAAGAAGTGTTTCTGATCAGCGTACTTCATTTATGAGTGGTAACATTTCAAGAAAACTCTGCAAAGCATCATATCTTACTACGAGAAGAGTTTCTTCTTCGTGTACTTCATTTAAGTGTTGTAACTATTCACTAAAACACAACGAAGAAGAATAGAGTACCACTCTAAGTGCTTCATGTTCGAGTACTTAATTTTTCATTGATTCTGATCAGAGTACTTCATTTATGGGTGGTAACCATTAAAGAAAACATCACAAAGCATCGTTTCCTACTATGAGAGGTGGTTCTTATCGGAGTGGTGGTAACCATTAAAGAAAACACCACAAAGCATCATATCCTACTACAAAAAGTATTTCTTATTTGAGTACTTAATTTCTGGGTGGTAACCAATAAAAAACACCACATGGCATCATATCCTACTATAAGAAGTGTTTCTGATCAGAGTACATCATTTATGAGTGATAACCTTCCAAGAAAACTCAACAAAGTATAATATCTTACTACAAAAGAGATTCTTATCCGAGTGCTTCATTTAAGTGTTGTAACCATTCACTAAAACACAACGAAGAAGAATAGAGTAGCACTCTAAGTGCTTCATGTCCGAGTACTTAATTTTTGAGTGATTCTGATCAGAGTACTTCATTTATGGGTGGTAACCATCAAAGAAAACATTACAAAGCAACATATCCTACTACGAGAGGTGTTTCTTATCTGAGTTGTTGTTGTAACCATTAAAGAATACACCACAAAATATCATATCCGACTATGAGAAGTGTTTCTGATCAGCGTACTTCATTTATGAGTGCAGACCTTTCAAAAAAACTCCACAAAGCATCATATCTTACTACGAGAACAGTTTCTTCTCTAAGTACTAAATTTATGTGTTGTAAACAATCAAGAAAACACCATGAAGAAGCATAGATTACCACTCTCGGTGCTTCATGTTCGAATACTTAATTTATAAGTGATTTTGATCAGTGTATTTTTTTATGGGTCGTAACCATTAAAGAAAATAACACAAAGAATCATATCCTACTATGGGAAGTGTTTTAAAAAATCAATAAAACACCACGAAGAAGCATAGATTACAACTCTAAGTGCTTCATGTCCGAGGAATTAATTTATGAGTGATGCTGATCAGAGTACTTCATTTATGGGTGGTATCCATTAAAGAAAACATCGCAAAGCATCGTTTCCTACTACGAGATGTGTTTCTTATCTGAGTACTTCATTTATGCATGGTAACCATTAAAGAAAACACCACAAAGCATCATATCCTACTAAGAGAAGTGTTTCTGATCAGAGTACAACATTTACGAGTATAAACCTTTCAAGAAAACACCAAAAAGCATCATATCTTACTACGAGAAGAGTTTCTTCTCTGAGTACTCCATTTGAGTGTTGTAAACAATCAATAAAACACCACGGACAAGCATTGATTACTACTCTCAGTGCTTCATGCCTGAGTACTTATTTATGGGTGGTCACCATTAAAGAAAACACCACAAAGCATATTATTCTACTACGAAAAGTGTTTCAGATCAGATTACTTCATTTATGGGTGACAAAGTTTTAAGAAATCCCTACAAAGCATCATAGCCTACTACAACAAGTATTGCTTCTTCGAGTACTTCATTTAATGTTGGTAACCATTCACTAAAACACCACGAAGAAGCATAAAATGTCACTCTATGTGTGCTTCATGTCCGAGTACATCATTTATGTGCGGTATACAACCGAGAAAATACCACAAAGAATCTTATCCTACAACGAGAAGTGTTTCTTATCTGATTACTTCATATAGAGGTGGTAACCATTAAAGAAAACACCACAAAGCAACATACTCAACTATGAGAAGTGTTTCAGATCAAAGTACTTCATATATGAGTGGTAACCATTCAAGAAAACTCTACAAAGCATCATGTCTTAGTATGAGAAGGGTTTTTCTCCGAGTACTTAATTTATGAATGATTTTGATTAGAGTAGTTCATTTATGGGTGGTAATCATTAAAGAAAACACAACAAGGCATCTTATCCTACTACGAAAAGGGTTTCAGATTGGATTACTTCATTATTGGGTGGTAAAGTTTCAAAAAAACACCACAAAGTATCTTAGCCTACTATCTAAAATGTTTCTTCTATGAGTACTTCATTTAATGGTGGTAACCATTCACTAAAACACCATGAAGAAGCATAGAACACCACTCTATGTGCTTCATGTCTGAGTACTTAATTTATGAGTAATTCTGCTCAGAGTAATTCAATTATGGGTGGTAACCATCAAAGAAAACACGACAAAGCATAATATCCTACTATGAGAAGTGTTTCTGATCAGAGTACTTCATTTATGGGTGGTAACCATTAAAGAAAACATCACAAAGCATTGTATCCTACTACGAGAGATGTTTCATATCTGAGTACTTCATTTTTTGGTGGTAACCATTAAAGAAAACAACACAAAGCATCATTCGTACTATGAGAAGTGTTTCTTATGAGAGTACTTTATTTATGAGTGGTATCCATTGTAGAAAACTCCACAAAGCATCATATCTTACTACGAGAAGAGTTTCTTCGTCGAGTACTTCATTTAAGTGTTGTAACATATTCACTAAAACACAACGAAGAAGAACAGAGTACCACTCTAAGTGCTTCATGTCAAAGTAATTAATTTATGAGTTATTATGATCAGAGTACTTCATTTGTGGGTGGTAACCATCAAAGAAAACATCACAAAGCATCGTATCCTACTGCAAGAGATGTATCTTATCTGAGTACTTCATTTATGGTTGGTAACCATTAAAGAAAACACTACAAAGCATCATATTCTACTATGAGAAGTGTTTCTGATTAGAGTACTTAATTTATGAATGGAAACATTTCAAGAAAACTTCACAAAGTATCATATCTTACTACGAGAAGAGTTTCTTCTCCGAGTACTTCATTTAAGTGGTAAAAACAACTAATAAAAACAACACAAAGAAGCATAGATTACTACTCTCAGTGCTTCATGTCCGAGTATTTAATTTAGGAGTGATTCTGATTAGAGTACTTCATTTACGGGTGGTAACAATTAAAGAAAACACCAAAAAACATCATATCCTATTACGAGGAATGTTTCACATCGGATTACTTCATTAATGGTGGTAAAGTTTCAAGAAAACTCCACAAAGCATCATAGCCCACTACCAGAAGTGTTTCTTCGTCGAATACATCATTTAATGGTGGTAACCATCAAAGAAAACACCACAAAGCATCATATCCTACTATGAGAAGTGTTTCTTATCTGAGTACTTCATATATGAGTGGTAACCATTAAAGAAAACACCACAAACCATCAATACTACTATGAGAAGTGTTTCTGATCAGAGTACTTCATTTATGAGTGGTAACCTTTCAAGAAAACTCTGCAAAGCATCATATCTTACTACGAGAAGAGTTTCTTCTCCGTGTACTTCATTTAAGTGTTGTAACTATTCACTAAAACACAACGAAGAAGAATAGAGTACCACTCTAAGTGCTTCATGTCCGAGTAATTAATTTATTAGTGATTCTGATCATAGTACTTCATTTATGGGTGGTAATCCTTAAAGAAACAACACAAAGCATCGTATCCTGCTACGAGATGTGTTTCTTATCTGAGTACTTCATTTATAGGTGGTAACCATTAAAGAAAATACCACAATGCATCATATCCTACTACGAGAAGTGTTTCGATAAGAGTTCTTCATTTATGAGTGGTAACATTTCAAGAAAACTCCATAAAGCATCATATCTTACTACGAGAAGAGTTTATTCTCCTGGTACTTCATTTTAGTGTTGTAAACAATCAATAAAAACCACGAAGAAGCACAGATTACCACTCTCAGTGCTTCATGTCCGAGTACATAATTTATGAGTTAGTCTGATCAGAGTACTTCATTTATGGGTGATAACCATTAAAGAAAACGTCACAAAGCATTGTATCCTACTACAAGAGGTGTTTCTTACATGAGTTCTTCATTTATAGGTGGTAACCATTAAAAAAACACTACAGAGCATCATATCCTACTACAAGAAGTGTTTCTTATCTGAGTACTAAATTTATTGGTGGTGACCATTAAAGAAAACACCACAAAGCATCATATCCTACTATGAGAAGTGTTTCTGATCAGAGTACTTCATTTATGGGTGGTAACCAATAAAGAAACATCACAAAGCATCGTATCATACTACGAGAAGAGTTTATTCTCCGTGTACTTCATTTAAGTGTTGTAACTATTCACTAAAACACAACGAAGAAGAATAGAGTACCACTCTAAGTGCTTCATGTCCGAGTAATTAATTTATTAGTGATTCTGATCATAGTACTTCATTTATGAGTGGAAATCATTAAAGAAAACAACACAAAGCATCGTATCCTGCTACGAGATGTGTTTCTTATCTGAGTACTTCATTTATAGGTGGTAACCATTAAAGAAAATACCACAATGCATCATATCCTACTACGAGAAGTGTTTCGATAAGAGTTCTTCATTTATGAGTGGTAACATTTTAAGAAAACTCCATAAAGCATCATATCTTACTACGAGAAGAGTTTATTCTCCTGGTACTTCATTTTAGTGTTGTAAACAATCAATAAAAACCACGAAGAAGCACAGATTACCTCTCAGTGCTTCATGTCCGAGTACATAATTTATGAGTTATTCTGATCAGAGTACTTCATTTATGGGTGATAACCATTAAAGAAAATGTCACAAAGCATTGTATCCTACTACAAGAGGTGTTTCTTACATGAGTTCTTCATTTATGGGTGGTAACCATTAAAAAAACACTACAAAGCATCATATCCTACTACAAGAAGTGTTTCTTATCTGAGTACTAAATTTATGGGTGGTGACCATTAAAGAAAACATCACAAAGCATCATATCCTACTATGAGAATTGTTTCTTATCTGAGTACTTCATTTATGGGTGGTAACCATTAAAGAAAACATCACAAAGCATCGTATCATACTACGAGAGATGTTTCATATCTAAGTACTTCATTTTTGTGTGGTAACCATTAAAGAAAACAACACAAAGCATCATATCATACTATGAGAAGTGTTTCTGATGAGAGTACTTTATTTATGAGTGGTATCCTTTTTAGAAAACTCCACAAAGCATCATATCTTACTACGAGAAGAGTTTCTTTGTGAGTACTCTATTTAAGTGTTTTAAACAATCAATAAAACACCACGAAGAAGCATAGATTACAACTCTAAGTGCTTCATGTTCGAGGACTTAATTTATGAGTGATGCTGATCAGAGTACTTCTTTTATGGATGGTAGCCATTAAAGAAAACATCGCGAAGCATCGTTTCCTACTACGAGAGGTGTTTCTTATCTGAGTACTTCATTTATGCGTGGTAACCATTAAAGAAAACACCACAAAGCATCATATCCTACTAAGAGAAGTCTTTCTGCTCAGAATACTACATTTATGAGTGGAAACCTTTCAAGAAAAATTCAAAAAGCATCATTTCTTACTACGAGAAGAGTTTCTTCTCTTAGTACTTCATTTTAGTGTTGTAAACAATCAATAAAATACCACTAAAAGGCATAGATTACTACTCTCGGTGCTTCATGTCCGAGTACTTATTTATGGGTGGTCACCATTAAAGAAAACACCACAAAGCACATTATCCTACTACGAGAAGTGTTTCATATCAGATTACTTCATTTATGGGTGGCAAAGTTTCAAGAAATCCCCACATAGCATCATAGCCTACTACAACAAGTATTTCTTCTTCGAATACTTCATTTAATGTTGGCAATCATTCACTAAAACACCACGAAGAAGCATTAAATGCCACTCTATGTGCTTCATTTTCGAGTACATCATTTATGTGCGGTACACAACCAAGAAAAAACCACATAGAATCTTATCTTACAACGAGAAGTGTTTTTTATCTGATTACTTCATATACGGGTGGTAAGCATTAAAGAAAACAACACAAAGCAACATACTCTACTATGAGAAATGTTTCTGATCAAAGTACTTCATTTATGAGTGGTAGCCTTTCTAGAAAACTCCACAAAGCATCATATCTAAGTATGAGAAGGGTTTTTCTCTCAGTACTTAATTTATGAGTGATTCTGATCATAGTAGTTCATTTATGGGTGGTAATCATTAAAGAAAACAACGCAAGGCATCTTATCCTAGACGAGAAGTATTTCAGACCGGATTATTTCTTTATTGGGTGGTAAAGTTTCAAGAAACCCCACAAAGTATCATAGCCTACTATCAAAAATGTTTCTTCTTTGAGTACTTCGTTTAATGGTGGTAACCATTCACTAAAACACCACGAAGAAGCATAAAATACCACTCTATGTGCTTCATGTCTGAGTACTTAATTTATGAGTGATTCTGATCAGAGTACTTCATTTATGGACGGTAACCATTAAAGAAAACATCACACAGCATCGTATCCTACTACGAGAGATGTTTCATATATGAGTACTTCATTTTTGGGTGGTAATCATTAAAGAAAAAACAACACAAAACATCAAATCCTACTATAAGAAGTGTTTCTGATTAAACTACTTTATTTATTAGTGGTATCCTTTGTAGAAAACTAGACAAGGCATCATATCTTACTACAAGAAGGGTTTCTTCGTCGAGTACTTCATTTAAGTGTTGTTACATATTCACTAAAACACAACGAAGAAGAATAGAGTACCACTCTAAGTGGTTCATGTCAAAGTAATTAATTTATGAGTGATTCTGATCATAGTACTTCATTTGTGGGTGCTAACCATCAAAGAAAACATCACAAAGCATCGTATACTACTGAGAGAGGTGTATCTTATCTGAGTACTTCATTTAGGGGTGGTAACCATTATAGAAAACACCACAAAGCATCATATCCTACTATGAGAAGTGTTTATGATTAGTGTACTTAATTTATGAGTGGAATCCTTTCAAGAAAACTTCACAAAGCATCATATCTTACTACGAGAAGAGTTTCTTCTCTGAGTACTTCATTTAAGTGGTGTAAACAATCAATAAAAACAACACAAAGAAGCCTAGAATACTACTCTCATTGTTTCATGTTCGAGTATATAATTTATGAATGATTCTGATTAGAGTACTTCATTTATTGGTGATAGCAATTAAAGAAAACACCACAAAGCATCATATCCTACTACGAGGAGTGTTTCACTTCGGATTACTTCATTAATGGGTGGTAAAGTTTTAAGAAAACCCCACAAAGCATCATAGCCTACTACCAGAAGTGTTTCTTCTTCGAATACATCATATAATGGTGGTAACCATTAAAAAAACACCACAAAGCATCATATCCTACTATGAGAAGTGTTTCTTATCTTAGTACTTCATATATAGATGGTAACCATTAAATAAAACCTCACAAAGCATCATATCTTACTACGAGAAGAGTTTCTTATGTGGGTACTTCATATAAGTGTTGTAAACAATCAATAAAACACCACGAAGAAGCACAGATTACCACTCTCAGTGCTTCATGTCCGAGTACTTAATTTATGAGTTACTCTGATCAGAGTACTTCATTTGTGGGTGATAACCATTAAAGAAAACATCACAAAGCATTGTATCCTTCTACAAGAGGTATTTCTTACATGCGTACTTCATTAATGGGTGGTAACCATTAAAGAAAACACTAAAAAGCATCATATCCTACTACAAGAAGTGTTTCTTATCTGAGTACTAAATTTATGGGTGGTAACCATTAAAGAAAACACCACAAAGCATCATATCCTACTATGAGAAGTGTTTCTGATAAGAGTACTTCATTTATGGGTGGTAACCAAAAAAGAAAACATCACAAAGCATCGTATCCTACTACGAGAGATGTTTCATATCTGAGTACTTCATTTTTTGCTAGTAACCACTAAAGAAAACAACACAAAGCATCATATCCAAATATGAGAAGTGTTTCTGATGAGAGTACTTTATTTATGAGTGGTATCCTTTGTAGAAAACACCACAAATCATCATATCTTACTATGAGAAGAGTTTCTTCGTCGAGTACTTCATTTAAGTGTTGTTACATATTCACTAAAACACAACGAAGAAGAACAGAGTACCACTCTATGAGGTTCATGTCAAAGTAATTAATTTATGAGTGATTCTGATCAGAGTACTTCATTTGTGGGTGGTAACCAACAAAGCAAACATCACAAAGCATCGTATCCTACTGCAAGAGTTGTATCTTATCTGAGTACTTCATTTAGTGGTGGTAACCATTAAAGAAAACACAACAAAGCATCATATCCTACTATGAGAAGTGTTTCTGATTAGAGTACTTAATTTATGAGTGGAAACCTTTCAAGAAAACTTCACAAAGCATCATATCTTACTACGAGAAGAGTTTCTTCTCTGAGTACTTCATTTAAGTGGTGTAAACAATCAATAAAAACAACAAAAAGAAGCATAGATTACTACTCTCAGTGTTTCATGTTCGTGTATTTAATTTATGAGTGATTCTGTTTAGAGTACTTCATTTATGGGTGGTAACAATTAAAGAAAACACCACAAAGCATCATATCCTACTACGAGGAGTGTTTCACATCGGATTACTTCATTTATGGGTGGTAAAGTTTCAACAAAACCCCACAAAGCATAATGGCCCACTCCAGAAGTGTTTATTCTTCGAATACATCATTTAATGGTGGTAACCATTAAAGAAAACACCACAAAGCATCAAATCCTACTATGAGAAGTATTTCTTATCTGAGTACTTCATATATGGGTGGTAACATTTCACGAAAACCCCACAAAGCAACATATCTTACTACGAGAAGAGTTTGTTCTATGGGTATTTCATTTAAGT
>CAXKVX010000674.1:0-92806 GCA_964058865.1 Eleocharis quinqueflora | reverse complement strand
GATGGTTTTGTTGTGAAATGAGAGGGGAAGGGTAGAGGTGGTTGAAGTCGTCGGGGAATTATATAGTGGTAAGACAAGGATGATGCATAGCGTCATTGCGATATGGTGCTATGGCCATTTGTAAAGTGAGATGATGCCATGGATAGCACTAGTCAAAAGGGCTCTTTTGGCAAGTTTGGCTTCAAGAAGAAGCCTTTCATTCCTGACCTTTACAGAGGTCTTGGATGGTGGAGTTTGACCCACATGTCTGGCTCTCAAATTTCAGGCTTTTTTTTTCTCAGGAACTTTGCAATTTTTATGTCTATTTCACCCAATTTGGATGATATTGATCTATCTGATTTTCCAGTCCGTTATCTGCATGCAATAGGGTTCATTTTTGTGACCAGTAGTGGCTTAGCTTAAATATACAAAAGCTACCAATTTATTATTTGTTCTGTTGAGTGTGTTTCAGTATCTTACATATGCGAAATCAGTTTTTTAATTTATATTTCACTTGTATTTAGAAGGAATAATTAACTTAAAAAGTGCAGTGAGCACTATATTTGCATATTCTCACTTATCTAAGGAAACTAACTAATAGTATGTTCTATGTAACCGACTTTTAGTAACTGTGTGATAGGATAAACACTCAAAGAGTATATATTATAATGAGTTTCTTCCACCATTATTAGCAGAATGTACCCCGAAATTATCCGAATATGCTTATGCAAGTAGAAAAATACATTAACCCTTAGCTAAGATTCGTCACAAAATTATGAGCTGATGAAAATCATTCAAAGCTAAGCTGCATATGCAGTGGATCCGAGACATCATTGCAGTACAATTCCTACTAGCCTGACCCCCGAAGGTTTCTTCCTAGTAGCATCTAAGTCACCTTTATTTTTTTCTACAAGTAAACAATGCGAAGTCTCTAACTTGATTTGCTTTGCATAATCACGGTCCTTTTCTATGAGGAGCTCTCGGCAATTCGAATCTGATTAGCCCTGCACCTTTTGTGAGCTAGAAGCTTGCTTTCCTGCTCTCACAACCGTACGTTTAATAACCGCGTCTTAAATCCACAATGGTTGTTATCTTTGCATAAAGATATACTTAGAATATAATCAACGACTTATTGAGGTGGAAAGAAAACAAGATGAGAATATTTATGGGCACATGTTATTCCTCTATGATTATATATTATTGGAGAGCACTGTTGCAAAAAGATGGTTGTTTTTCTGTTGAGTGGAAGCTTTCAAAAATTATTGATGAGCCTCAAAATTAATTGAAGCATCAATCCTTGAGCTTTTGATGACATATATCTTAGTCAGCTTTCTTAGTCATCGATCCTGCTTTACTTCAGGTATATCTAGGAAGGTACTTAGCTTCAACTTGAAGCTCCATGGAGCTTTTGCTATTGTTGGTTGAGGTTCAGCAGTGAAGATTTAGCCCAACACTAGACATTTTCATTTCCATGAAATTCTATTGGATTTCATTGCCTACCAATATACATGTGTTTGTTAAATGCAATAACGAGTGAGGTAGGTCGCACAGAAGAATACTCATCTTCTAGGATCCGTAAATGCAACGACGGGTTGGTAAATTGGGGGTGACCGTTGAAGAGCTCAAATCAATTGAAGAAGAAAGGAGCTTGGGCGACACAGACAGGAGGAGTTTAAAAGAAAAGTCGCTGATATATGGGCCCTGTTACCACATACTATCAAAGACTATTTTGTATTTTTTTTCTTTCATCTTAATGGGAAGCCGGCTCTCTAATTCGGAAATGCTTTTATCCAAAAAATATGGGCTCTGTTACTGTAGGATATTAATAGAACCCAAACTCTGAGGCTGCATTTGTGGACCCATCCTGCTAGAATAAAAATGAATTGAGGCGCGCCACTGGAGAACTGGAGGGGGCAAGGGAGCAGAAGGGAAAATTTTCACAGAGGGCTATAGACAAAAAAAGTTCAACAGATAGAGCCAGAGACACTCTAAAAATTATACAGAAGATCAAGGGCGCAACTATAACCCCCAAGAAGATTATGTTTTTTTGCCGAATTCGAGGCATTCTGCAGATGTTTTTCAGGTGAGGGCCCTACAACTTAGGGGCGCAAGTAATAGTTGCGCTACTAAGTGTTGCTTTGATTTTTTTTTTTTGCTAAGTTATTATTATTAATACACTTTAATATATTTATAATTAAATAGTACTAATATATAATTTTTGAGTATTTGTTAATATATGTATATGTATACTATATTTATTATTAAGAAAATTAATAATAATTTCAATATAAAATAAATTTTTAATTTATAAATATTTGTAATATAATACTATAAAATATTACTATATATTTATTATTATTATTCAAAATTAATATTACTTCAAAGTGCATTTTTAAGTTAAAAAGATTACAACCTACTAATATTAAACATCTCCTAAACTTTTCGAGAATTACAAATGGTGTAGTGACAATGGAGTTTGGTTAGAGGCGCTTGGTTTGAGTGAGGGCATGGGTTCTAACCTCCCTGCTCACCATTTTTTCTAAATTAGCTTGGGGGCGCAACTATTACTTGCGCCCCTATGAAGATGTCTTTTTTGCAGATAAGTCTGAATTTTGCACGATTTTTTTCAGATGAGGGGTCCACCTATCCCCTACAACTAAGGGGCGAAATTATTAGTTGCGCCCCTAAATGAACAAAATATATTCAGCAGCATCCTTCCTTTTCTTCTCTCTCCAAACATTATCTCATTCTTATCTCTTCTTTCCCAATAGCCACATTCCTCTCCACAAACTCTAAACCATAATTTTACACTTCTCCTCCCAAAATCTTACATACGAAATGTTTATTGTTAGTTTCTACACTAGAGGATCCATCCAAAACGGTCCTCATGGTGTGCATTACTCGAAAAAAGCTACCGATAGTTTTACGGTGCATGATGACATAACACTCGGTGAACTGGAAACGGAGCTGTACCGATGGATGGGGATTTCAAGTTCAACACATGCTTTAGAGATATCAAGGAGGTTCAATGCCGGATTACAGCTAACTCCTCCGGTAATGTTCTATACTGAGTTACAACTTTCAAGTAATGATACTTAGAGACTTATGGTGAACCATTCGGTTCATCCTGGTACTTTTGCAATGATTGAATTGTACGTTGAGCCAAAAGTTCTTCGATATACAACAAATCAAGGTTGTGTGAGTGGTAGTCGAGGTCATCAAACCCTAAACCATGGTTGTGCAAGTGGTAGTCGAGTTCATGAAACCCTAAAACATGGTTGTGCAAGTGCTAGTCGAGCTTACGAAACCCCAAATGAATATGTTGAGCCAATAGCGAGTATAATGCCAGATGCATATCTTCGTACCAATTTTTATGAACCGAATGCAACCTAAATAGAAATCAATCGGTTCCAGAGGAAGAAGATGATTTTGAGGATTTCAAATTTAATGTTGGGTTGGATGAAATTTACCCGGCGGAACAGGTTGAGATATTAGTAAACAAAGATGCAAGCCCAATTGAAAATACGTGTGGTAATGATGCTTTCATGAATATGGATTTCACACCTTTCGAAGATCCTGATTACAATTCTGAAGAAGAGACTTCTCTGACCATGACAACATGGCCATTACGAGACTGAACCGATTCTCATCCAATAGCTTCGTGGAATAATATTAATGCAATCATCGATATAATTGGTGATGGCAATTACTTTGACGACGAAGGGTATGTCACAGAAGATGGTTTGGCACAAGGACAATGTTTTCGGTCAAAGGATCATCTCAAATGGGTTGTGCATGATTTTCACATCAAATCGAACCGCACGTTTAAGAAGAGAAAGTCTAATAAAACTGTGTATACAATCGAGTGCACCGACCAAAATTGCAGTTGGAGGTTGTATGCATCAAGAAGGCTAAGTGATGATGCTTTCATTATTAATACAAGGCAAGGTCCTCATGAATGTGTTATGTCGGGAGATAGGTTGGAGCATCCGCACTTAACGTCCCCATTCATGGCTTCCATAATCCGAGAAAGTGTTAAGAGAAATGTCAGGTTTACTATAAAAGACATCAAGATTACCATTGAGCAGAGATATAATTTCAAGGCTCATTATCTTAAGTGTTGGCGTGCAAAAGAGATCGCAATCGCGTAATTGTTCTGAGGTTGGAGGCAAGCTTATGATTTAATCGTACTCTTACTTAATGCTATACAAAGAAAAAACCCAAGTACAGTGATTGAGTGGTTTACCGCCCCCACAAATGACCCAAATGAAAGATTATTTCAAGCAGTGTGTTGGGAATATGGTCCGACAATACAGGCCTTCAGGCACTGCAAACCTGTTGTAGGAATTGATGGTACGCAATTATCTGGGAGGTATAAGGGGAAGATGTTAGTTGCATGTGGCTTTGACGCGGAAGATCAGTTGGTGCCCCATGCATTCGCGTTGGTTGATACCGAGAACAACAAATCTTGGGAGGATTTTATGAAATTTGTTCGTAGGGAAGTGGTTGGATCACGAGTTGTGACGGTACTCTCAGATCGTCACAAGAGTATCTTGCGGGTTTTTAATGAGACAGACCTGGAATGGAGCACCCAAGATGGACATGCCTTTCATCGATATTGTTCAAGGCACATATGTCAAAATTTCACAAAAGAATTTACCAACAAAAAATTAACACAGATTTTGAGGCAAGCAATGAAACAAAATCAAAAGAGGAAGTTTCTAATGAGGCTTGGTCGTATTCGCGAAAAATGCCCCGTTGCTGCAACATGGCTTGAGGATATTGGTAGGTATCCGAACGATGTTAAAAGGAACAATGCACCGCGATTTGACTTATGGGCTCTTTCATTCGATGAAGGAGGTCATAGATTGGGGATGATGACAACAAATGGACCAGAATCCCTTAATAATATTTTCAAAGAAGCACGTGAGTTACCTGTTACTTCTCTTGTTGAAATCACATTTTACAAGTCGGTCAAATACTTTGCTGAAAGACGGGCAAAAGCAGAAAAAACACTTGAACAAGGTTTCCTCTTCTCCCTCAAAATCCAAGCTTTACTAGAGGAGCGAAGATTAAGAGGAAATACATATACGATTAAAGCGTACCAGAACGAGCGAAAATATGAGATTCAAGCAGGTCAAAGATTCATTGGGAACAAGATTAAAGGGAGTAGAATACATACAGTGCGGTTAGAAGTGCCCGGAGGTACATGTACTTGTCAAAAACCGCAACTAACAAGTATCCCTTGTTCTCATATCGTAGCATGTTGTGCTCAAGGGGGCATAAGTAGCAATGTGTACGTAGCTCCTTTTTATCGCGTTCAAGAGTTGATGGCAACATGGACGCCAGAATTTGAGCCATTCGGTAATTCTGACACATGGCCTGAAGTTCCCCGACCAAAGATAGTGCCGAACCCGACAAGGTATGTTGTTAAGAAGAGGAGACGTCAACATATAAGGATTAGAAATGAAATGGATGAAGAGAATACACATCGACAATAATATACTTGTGGGTGATGCAAACAAACGAGACACAACAAACACACGTGCACTGCACCCCTAAACGACGAAGGTAATACTACTATTATTTATTTCACAAAACAACATTGGTTTCAATTTTGTAATGCTTGAGATTTCGTTATCGCAGGTAATTAGCAAGGGGGTGATGGAGCTTATTCTTTTATTTAGTTTAAGATTTTGTAATTTTGTTTTATGCCTTATTAATTAGTTTGTATGTGTTATATTTTAGAACTTGGATATGTATGTTTATCTTGGAGACTATTGCAGAACATTTTGTGTTTGACAATTTTATGAACTTCAATTTATGTTATTATATCTTCATGTTGTTTGAGAATATACCTTCATGTTGTTATATCTTCAATTTATGTTAATTATTTCAAATTAAAGCCCGATTAATGGGGGCACAACTATTAATTGCGCCCCTGTTTAATTTCCATACAGACTGCTCTCTGGATGCATCTCGTTCTCTGTGAACCTTAGGGGCGCAACTATTACTTGCGCCCTAATGTATTTCCAAAAATGGTGGGTAGGGGGGTTCGAACCCATGCCTTTACTCAAACCAAGCGCCTCTAACCAAACCCTAATGCCACTACACCATTTTATTTCTCGAAAAGTTTAGGAGACAATTAATAGTAGTAGGTTCTAAAAATATTTATTATTAAAATGTTTATTATTAAAAAATTTATTAATATATTTATTATTAAAATTATTTATTATTTCTTGTAATATATTGTGTATAAATAATTTGTGTACTATTTTATAGTAGAGTAATTCTATTGTCCCCCAGGTTTGTGTCCCCTCTCATGTCCCCCACTATGCTATATAAAGAAAATCGGATTCCTTCCTAATTTCTACTCTTTTATTGATTAACTGAAATGATTCATATATATCTCATCTCTTCCAAAGTTACGATTCGGTCCTAAATCATTTTTCCATGGCGAGTCTCGAAGATCTCGCGCCAGCCTTGTCAGAGTGCCCCACCGCATCTCTCTCTTCACGTCTTTTCTTAGATCGATTGTGTTCTTCAGATGGCGATCAGGCTGGTTTGTTGAGATCTCCACTTCTCAGATGTGACAGGTGATGATTTGTTGATGCTAGAAGAGCTCGGCGACAATCAGATCGGTGGAGGCAACAAGCTCGAAACTGACAAGATATAGGTGATTTGATTGTTGTGCAACGAACCGAGGTTGAGACGAGATTAGATCACCTTAACAAACGAGATCAGTTCTCTAACAAGCTCGAAACAAACAAACAAACAATCATAATAGAACTATGTCGATCAGCTCGTTCCAAGAAGTTTGTTGCTCTTGCTGATTTGTATATAAATTATGGTTTAGGTACTGTTCACAGGACTCATACCTCCACCTAAGGAGTCACCAAGTACCTCAAGCATGTTGTTGCTGGTTTTTATGCATAATATCCTTACTACTATTATTTTTGCTTTGACAGTACAAGGGTGTAATGGTGCAGTCTTTAAATTAGAACAAACAAGTCTCTATATTGTGACAATCAAGTCTTCATATTACATCAGACAAATATTTATATTTAAAAAAAAAGCAAAACTATTGCAAAATTATAACACTTAAGTCTTTATATTATGACAAGCAAATCTCTATATTTCAACAGCCAAGTCTTTATATTTTATAAATGCAACAAAACTACAACAAAATTGGAGCCTTCAAGTCTTTATGTTAGAAACATCAAGTCTCTATTTGTTAGTAGTTTATATTTGGATTAATCAGACTTGTCTCAGGATCAATTTGAAGTTGTCTGTTAGGAATCAACCTGTTTAACTTACAACTCTCAAGTCTTTATATTACAGCTCATAAGTATTTATATTATATCTCCCAAGTCTTTATATTACAACTCTGAAGTATTCATAATACGACAAGCAAACTTTTTTGTTGTTAGTAGTTTATATTTGGATTATAAAGACTCGTCTGAGGATGAACTTGACTGTTAGGAACAAACTTGTGTATATTACAAATACTTAAGTTTTTATATTACAATACTGAAGTCCTTATATTGAACTTCCAAGTCTTTACACTACGGTAAAATGCAGGAAAATGCAACAAAACTGCAGCAAAATGCACCAAAAATGCAATACAGTTGCTATACAATTTACTAGTCTCAAGTCTTTATATTACTTTCCCAAGTCTTTATATTAAAATGACGAAGACTTTATTACAAAAGCTGCACTAGCAATATCATAACTTCCGTATTAATTAATGGCAGAAAGGCATTTTTGGGCGGAATTAATGGCTGGTAAAGATAATGTCATTAAAAGGAAGCATTAATGGCTGGTAAAAATAGCTTCGTTAATTGAATGGAGGCAGAATTATTGGGATGGTTATTAATTGCGCATAGTGCAACATTAATGGCGCATAGCGCATCATTAATGGCGCGAAGGGAAGAATTGATGGCGGAGCGGAGCATAGAATTAAATGCGCGGAGCGTATAATTAATTGGGCGGAGCGCAATTAATGGCTCAAACTCAGTAATTAGTTAGTTAATTATTGAGTTAGTTAGGGGGACATGTAAGGGGGACAGATAAGTGGGGACTGTTAGCAGCTCCCTTTATAGTATTATATTACAACTATACAAATATTTTAAATTTATTTTATATTGAAATTATTATTAATTTGCTTAATAATAAATATTGTATGAATATACATATATTAATGATATATTAACAAATACCCAAAAATTATATATTAGTACTAACTAATAATTATTATTACAATGTGTATAAATAATAATAACTTAGCCAAAAAAAATGTCAGCAACACTTAGAGGCGCAACTATTACTTGCGCCCCTAAGTTGTATGGCCCACACCTGAAAAAACATCTGTAGAATGCCTCGAATTCAGCAAAAAAAACGGAATCTTCTAAGGGGCGCAACTAATAGTTGTGCCCTTGGCCCTCTGTGCAATTTTTAGGGTGCCTCTGGCCCTATCTGTTGAACTGTTTTGGTTTATGGCCCTCTGTGAAAATTTTCCGAGCAGAAGCCGTTACTCTCTCTTTCCGTCGTTTTCGGAAAATTTTCATAGAGGGCCAATGACTCAAAAAGTTCAACAGATAGAGTCAATAGTACTCTAAAAATTGCACAGAAAGTCAAGGGCGCAACTATTAGTTGCGCCCCAAAAAATATTCTTTTTTTTTGTTGAATTCAAGACATTCTGCAGCAATTTATCAGATGTGGGCCCTACACTTAGGGGCACAAGTAATAGTTGCGCCTCTAAGTGTTGCTGTGATTTTTTTGTTGCTCAGTTATAGTATTGATATACAATTTAATAATTAGTAATAAATAATATTAATATATAAATTATTTGTATTTAGTAATATATAAATTAATACAAGTAATATATCTATATATAGCATTACAAATAATAAATAATAGAAGTAATAAATAAATTATTAATAAATAGTCTTACTTGCATTATATATATATATATATATATATATATTATTAATAGAGTTATTAATATATTGATTATATTTAGTACTGTGCTTAGTTGTAATATATTAGTTATTAAACAAATTGATAATAATTTTTACTATATAAATAATATATTAGTACAATTTCAAATAATATATTAGTACAATTTGAAATAATAATCATTTATAATTTTAAATATATTAGTATAAACATTAAACAATTTTAATTAAACATATTTTAGTACAACTATTATAACATATACTTTTAATATTATTTCAAAATTAATAATAGATTTATACTATTAAAGTACTAATTATTATAAAAGTTCAAAAGCTTAGCACCTATTAATATTAAACATCTCCTAAAGTTTCCGAGAAGTACAAATGGTCTAGTGGCAAGGCGATTTGGTTAGAGGCGCTGGGTTTGAGTGAGGGCATGGGTTCGAACCCCTCTGCTGACCATTTTTTGAATTAATTTAGGGGCGCAAGTAATAGTTGCGCCCCTAGTGTTCACAGATGTGCGAGAGCATCTAGAGAGCTTGCAGTTTGTCTAGTACATAGGGGCGCAAGTAATAGTTGCGCCCCTGGTCTCTGCAGCTATAAAACCCAAAAAAAAACCCTCCCGGACCTCTTCTTTTCTTCCCCAAACCCGCCCCTAACCTAAATTTTCCCCCAATTTCGCCTCCTCTACTCCCTATCTCTCCATCTCCTTCTCCTTCATTGTTTTTGCTTAAGCTTTCTCTCCCTCTCCTCTCCTTGCTCTCCATTGCTATTGCTTGCTCTCCATCTCCTTTCCTTGATCTCCCTCTTCAATTAAAGGTAATTTTTCTATTTATTTTTGTAAAATTTAGCCATGGTAGTTGCATGGCTAGAAATTGGATGTTTTTAGTAGCATTTATTCATTATTATTGATTGTAGTAGATTATTATTGGTTTAGTGGTAATTTTATCGATTATTATAGATTTTTATGAATTATTGGTGCTTAATTGTGATTATTGTTGATTATTATTAATTATTGTGTATTGCATGTTGAATTTGTACCAAATTTAGTTGCAATAATTAAATAGTTCAATTAGTACAAATTAGTTGTAATAATTATGCGGTTGTTAATTAGTTGGTACCAAATTGTTATAAAATTGGTATCGTACCAATTTTCACCAATAAATTAGTTATTAATTGAATATGTGTTAATATAATAATGGTAAGAGAAATGGGTAGAAGTGGTAGGGGCCGAGGCCGAGCCGAAATGGGTGGTCGAGGTGAAGGCGATTTGTCGCCTCCACGTGAGATTCCGTACGTAGGGTCTCTACTACAAGCTCTTAATCCGACACATGCATCCAACCGAGCCTATGACGAGGTAAATATAGATTTGTTCATTTCTTCAATTGTGTAATTTTAATTTCATTTAATTATAACACATTTTTTTAATATAAATGTAGCCAACGTTTGTTATGGAGACGAAGGCTGGGTCCATGTCTTTCATGTACGACGAGCGAATTGTCCCAATTCTTGAGAGATTCCACCTTAATCATCTTGCTCGGTTGGGAAACATCAAGGTAGACTGTGATCTCATAACTGCGATTGCTGAGAGATGGAGACGAGAAACACATTCTTTCCATTTTCCAATGGGTGAGATGTCTATTACAATGGAAGATGTGTTAATGTTATGGGGTTTACCATTGGATGGACTACCCGTCATAGGGGATGTGGACCAAGATTGGGAGGAAGACGTGTTGGAGATGTTTGGGCAAGTTGAGTAGCAAACATTTAGGAGGTCGTCGGGTCATTTTCACATGCGACAAGATTGGTTGTGTGAACCATGGCAGCCACAAAGAGAAGGTCTCGATGATAGACGACATTTGAAGGCGAGATTACCATCCAATGCCCCACCCGAGGAGATCAACATGAATGCACGAGCACACATGTTGGATCTCTTCTCTACCGTTATGTTTCCGAACCAGTCCGGATATATTCAAACGATGTTCATTCAGTTCTCGAGGAACATTGATGATCCACTGAGGTATAGTTGGGGCTCGGCGGTGCTAGCACGTTTGTATCATGCTCTATGTGATGCATCAGACAAGAGGAACAAGCAAATTGGGGGGCCTTTGATGTTATTGCAAATGTGGGTGTGGACTAGGCTCCCTATTGGACATTCAAGAGAAAAGGCTTTACCCGGTGATATGTCGTACGGGGTGAGATGGATGGGCCCGACCCACAACTACGAAGACGAATCGCATAGAAGTATCACTCTTTATAGATATTTTGTGACTACTTTAATATCTTTACATTTTTTAATAACTATATATTCTAACATTATTCAAAATGTTATAGGTGGCGATTTGAGCATCTGGATGAGAATGGTCCAGAATAGTGGCCTTACGATGAAGACGTCGTAGCAATATTTCCCCCTATATGTAATGAGCAAGACCATTCATTTTTTTTCTAGATTGTCGAGTGGCACGATCCAACAAGAATTGCGCGATAATTTGCTTTCCAAGTTGAAGTCCGCCTCCATTGCCACCTCCTGATTGTGAGCGCCTTCACAAGGTATGCCATAATAAAAAAAATAGAGGGGCGTAATTGGGAGATATATCACGAGGGGTACATTCAAACATGGGGAAATAGGTTGGCCAATACCATTGATTTGGGTCACGGTTTTATGAATGGCCCTTGGGACCATTACTTGGCATGGTTCAACCGTGAAGGCATGCACACCATGCCTTCAACCCGCTAGCACCTCAAGGGCGTGGAATTAAAAGAACTTTCAACATGCAAGGCGAAGTTGTGCAACGAACGGTAAATTCATGTACTTTTTTCTTCAATTTTGCATTTAAGAAATGTAAATTACTAACTCAATTGTATTAATAGGTGCTTCGTAACCTAACTCTTGCTACGGAAGCAATTGGTGTTATTGCACAAAATGCCAACAATGTCTTCAATACATTCGCGAGAAAAGTTCTTCGAACTTGTTGTAGAAACATTGAAGACGTTGACCAAGGAGTCGTCTTCCGCAATTTGATGTTGGAGCATGGCTTCAGAGACGAGGACTTGGAGCCATCGATAGCGGAGGGTTTGCGTGTCCAACCAGAGCATTATGACTGATTGGGTCAATTGGTTGGTGGCGAATATGTGAGTCAAGTGCATGAGGCACCACTATTTCACCCTCCATACTCACATCTATCATAGGTCGAGTACGTGTTTGGCTCTTCGAGCCAACTAGCAACCGTGATGATGAAGACGATGACATTAGTCCATTACGACGCACTACTAGGACGGCTCCAGCGCCTTCCGCTTATGATACAGGTGATCGCGGTAGGGGTCATACTCGTCGCGGTAGGGGGGTGAACTTGTTGATGTTTGTTTGATGTTTAGTGGAAAACTTGAAATTTAATTTGTTTGATGTTTGTTTTATGTTATTTTGAGACTAGTGCAAAACTTGTTGATGTTTGTTTAGTGCAAAACTTGAAATTTAATTTGTTTGATGTTATTTTGATATTATTTCATGTTGTTTGTGCATATTTTACTAATTTATGTTAGTTTGAGCATGTTTTGTGACAAAAAGTTGTTTGAGAATATTTAAATGGCAAATTGAAATGAAAATAAAAGAACATTCTTTGTAACTCTGCCACTTTAGGGGCACAAATAATAGTTGCGCCCCTAAAGGTTAGTGACACTACCAAGTGGGCCTCCTTGGGACTTTTTAGGGGTGCAACTATTACTTGTGCCCCTGTGTTCATTTGGAAAATGGTTGCTCTTTGAATGCGAGAGCACATCTATGAACCTTAGGGGCGCAAGTAATAGTTGCGCCCCTAAGTTAAATAAAAAAATGGTCAGTAGGGGGGTTCGAACCCATGCCTTCACTCAAACCCAGCACCACTAACCAAACTCCCCTGCCACTAGACCATTTGTACTTCTCAGAAACTTTAGGGGATGTCTAATATAAGTATGTTGTAAACTTATGAATTTCTATAATAAAAACAACTTTAATATGGAGCTTGAAATAATATTTAAAGTTTATGTTTAATATATATAGTAATATATTTATTATTAAAAATGTGTAATAGTTTTAATGATATATTTATTATTAAAAATGATTCTTATTAAAGTAATATATTTATTCTAATATAATATGTTTAATAACTAATATATTACAACTTAGCACAGTACTAAATATAATCAATATATTATTAATTATATTAATACTATTATTACTTGTATTAATTTGTATATTACTAAATACAAATAATTTATATATTAATACTATTTATTACTAATTATTAAATTGTATATCAATACTATAAACTTAGCAAAAAAAATTCACAGCAGCTCTAAGGGGCGCAACTATTAATTGCGCCCCTAAGTGTAGGGCCCACATCTGACAAAAATGCTGCAAAATGCCTTGAATTCAACGACAACAAAAAGAATCTTTTCAGGGGAGCAACTATTAGTTGCGCACTTGGCCCTCTGTGCAATTTTTAGGGTGCCATTAGCCCTATCTGTTGAACTTTTTGGGTCATTGACCCTCTATGAAAATTTCCCATCGTTTTCACTATTGTTATTAGAAGAGAATAAATTATGTTATTTTGTGATTGTAAAACTTTTTTATAGCTTTCTACGAATTCAGCATCTATAAAAGGCTGAGATTCGATTAACAATGTGTGTGAATTTTGCTAATAAGTTGGAAAGTTGCTTCAGCCGTGAGCTGAGTAGTTCATCTTTTATTCAATTTAACCCTTATTTCCTTGCATTTTTTTTTCCATTTCATCCAAGATTGATAATTGACATCGTACGAATTGTGGTATCAGAGTCCAAAGATCACCTCTGGGTGCTTTATTGATCATTCGTTATGCCTCAAACACGTTCTCACAATGGATCTTCCGGCGAGTCCCTCTTGGAACTAGCTCAGCTCACTGAAAGAGTCAATTTCTTGGCTAAAGAGATGCAAGCTCGTGATGAAGCCACTCAGACATCCAACCGTTTGCAAGAAGAACATTTTGCTCATATTATGATAATGATGGAGAAGTTGTAGCCTCAAACTCAACCTTCTCATCATGGTAAGAGACCTGATGGTGCTACCTCAAGTGGTATGGTTGGATCTAGTGATTCGGTATTTGATCCAGTGGGAGAAGGGTATATTGAGCCTGATCCTGATGTGAGGAGACATGTTCAATTTGAAGATCCTCCTCATGTTCCACGAGTTCTTCTGCCACGATTAGAGATGGAAGTATTTGATGGTACTAAAGCAGTTGATTGGGTTGAGGACTTTAGGTTTTATTTTGATTATTACCAAACTCCGGAACGGTACAAGGTACATATGGCCACTAGAAGCTTCACAGGTGATGCTGCAGAATGATTTAGTTGTTATCGTCTTGAACACCCTGATCCACCATGGTAGATACTTATAGATGTTGTTTTTGATCGTTTTAAAACTCGAACTCATTTGAACCTAGTTAGTCAGTTCATGGGGGTCACTCAAAGTGGGTCAGTGAACGAGTTCATTAAGGATTTCCAAAGGGCTAAAGCAAGATTGCTGGTACAAACTAGGATTAAGAGTGAATATTTCTTTGTATGGACATTTATCTCTCAACTTAAAAGGGACATACATAAATCTATTAATCTTTTTAAACCAAAAACATTAGACAAGACTTTTAATGTAGCCCTCGAAATTGAAGATGAAGTTAGTGGGGTGACAAAGGCATGAACATTCTTAAACCTTCTTACCACAACACCCGCAACACACCAAGCTATCAACCTGTTAGGTACACTAGAACTATTAAACCTTTTGTCAAAACTTCAAAAGAGCCCTTGAATACTATCAAATCACCTTTCAATTCTAAAACTTCTTCAAGTCAGTTTCTCAAACCTTCCAGCAACCTCACAGTTGATCAAAAGAAAGCTTTAGGATTGTGTTTTAAATGCAATGAGAAATGACATCAAGACCACATGTGTGCAAAAAGGTTACATGCCATTAAAGATGAAGAAACTCTTGAACAGTTGGCTGGGAAGGAGGAACCTGAATTGCAAGGTGATGACATTGAATTCCAAGAATAGGTAAAAGAGCAATTAGTTACCTTGAGTAGTTTCACACGCAAATATGCTACTAGCACATTGAAGTATAAGGGAGCTTGTTGGATTAAACTCATCTCTTATTTGACAATTTGCAAAACAGTTAAAGTACTAACCTTGCACATTGAGGTTTGGTGAAGATGCAGGTTAAAACAGGTACAAACCAATGTCAAACATACTCAAACATACCCTGGATAAGTCAAGACATGATCAAAGCATCAAGGGAAGGCTTCAATGCTCAAGACAGAGCACAACGTTACCATAACGCTTGAAGACCCATTATAACGAGTCCCTAAGGTGTTATAACGGGTGCCCAAGACGTCATAACGCCTCAGGAGGAGAGAGAAGGAGCAGATACTGGATTTTCCCAAGACAAGCATTACTGTAACGCTCCGGCAAGGCATCACAACGGGTTGCCACCTGTTATAACGAGTTAGCCAAGCGTTATAACAGGTTCCTGAAGATTTGGCCCACAAGTCAGCAGTAGAAGGGCAAAAAGAGAAAGATGCTCAAGGCGTTATAACGCCTTGCTAACCCGTTATGGAGGATCCTATAACGCTATGTGTTATTTTCACAGATCCAAGATTCCAAAAAGCTCGGTTGGGATGGCGTAGTGAGCTCTATAGAAGCCCTACAAGCTAAAGGACTTACCTATCAACTCGAAGAGGTGTACGCTCAACTTTGCTCACACGAGGAGAACACAAAGAAGTCAAGAGCATAACCTCAACCTCAACTAAAACCTTAGTACTACCGACTCAATCTTCATTTAATCCACCTTATAAGTTTGAGTCAAGCGAAGTCATATACCAAAACCTTCACAAAGTTCTCTCAAAAGACAAGGACCTCCTTACCAAGCTAGTGAAAGGAGGAATAGAATTCGAAAGGAAGGTGAATGAAGAGAGACTAACTCAAGGCAAAAATGTTGTATGCCTATCTTGCAACAAGGAAGGTCATACCATTCAAAATTGATACGTGATCTTTTCTCAAAGAAGAAGACCACAAGAAGGGCGATTTAAGAAAACTAACAAGAAAGCTATGCAAGCAACTTGGATAAGCGAATCCGAAGAAAGTGAAGATGAGGAGGAAGAAGTAAATCTCGGAGGGGGAATGTAGTCAACAAGTTAGCTCTCGTCGGAAAGAAACCAAGGACATGCCTGGAGATTGCGCTTGATATCATAAAGGAACAAGGGATAACAGATCCGGAGAAGATTCGCATGTTGAAGATAATGGCTCAAGCTAAGGACGATTATGCTAAAGAACAAGAAGAAGCTCTAATGCGAGGTGAATTTCCAAGAGTGGTCCTCAACAACAAGATAGAGCAACTCCCATAACTTGCAAAGAATGATGGAGATAAGTAAATCGAGAAACCTTTGAGCCTTGCTAAAGCGGATGATCAAGTGCAAAAGACAACAACTCAACAAAAGGGCAAGACTACAAGAACTTAATAATTGGAGGCCCCTAGCCGAGCTAGTACGGTCGTCTTTGATCTTTCTAAATTTCATGATGACATTAATGATGACGAATCTTGTGACTTGGAGGAAAGACAAGAATCTTTCAATGTGACCAAACTTAAGGAATTACTTGTTGAGTCCAAAAAGACTTTAGAAATTAAGGATGCTATGATCAATGATTTAAAATCGAAAATTGAATTGCTACAAAATAGGGTTAATAAAATTGAGACCAAAGTCAAATTTGAAAAAGAAAAAGAATTGAAGGAAGCACATCCTTGGGTTTCTAAATTTGTCAAGATTGATAAGTCCTCAAACAATGAAACCAAAATTTACTATGATAAAATGCATGTTGGTCAAGGTCGACATGATAAGATCGGTCTTGGTTTTGTAAAAGAGCAACCCCCTAAAATTGAAAAGCAAACTAAGTTGAACAACAAATCTACTCAAGCTAAGAATCATGCCTGTAAGTATGACAAGTGATACAACAAAAAGACCAAGTTTACCAAACCTAATTCTAGTATGGTGGTACACAAACCTAGTTAGAAACAATTATAGGACTACCAACCAACATAGAGCTCAACCATCAAAACTCTATGTTAAGGATATGTATGATAGATTTCATGAGGTACATAAGAAACTTGGAAACAAATTTGAAAGAAAAAAGTTTGTAAATGCTTTTCAACCAAGACCTAACCCTAGAAATGCTATACACAATCACAAGAATTTTAGTAGCAATTTTCAAAAGAGAAAGCTTTACATGAATAATCAATCAATATCTCATTCAAAGAACATAAAGAACTTTCATGATAAATATAGGTTGGTAATGAGTTATTGGAGACCAATTAATAATAACATCAATGATCATAGCAACCTTAACTCTAAAGCAACATTTTGTTCGTTTTGTTTGAGATTTGGACAAAATGAATGTTTTTGTCGATTTAGAAGAGGTAAATTTGTGCAACCACTTGCACTTCCTAGCACAAGTGGTACCAAATCCATTGTCTAGAAGGTCACTAGACTTCCCCCATTTGGTCATCATTTTGTATATTCGTTTGAGGGGGAGTCATGTAGCAAGATATATAATTCAATGTATTATATTGATTGAATTATATGTTTTGTGAACTTTAATTTAGCTTTATATCCAAGTCACAGTCTTATCTGAATATTTGCATGAGCAAGAACATCATTTAACAACTGAACTGAGCCCTATAAATGCTAAAGAACAAATTTGGAGCATAGTAGTGAATTAAATCTAAATAAAAAGCAAAAATTTGTCCAAGCGTTATAAGAGGCGTTACAACGAGTTGGTAACTCGTTATAACGACTGGAAACCCATTATAACAGGTTAGAAACCCAAAACTAGCCGTTAGAAAGGATTAAATGGTTGGAGCATTACAGAACAGGAGAGAGAAGCATTATAATGGCTGGGAACCCGTTATAACGCATCAACAACTCGTTATAATGAGTTGTTGTAATGCCAGGGTTTTTCTGCAGCTATTTAAGGCAAACCATCTATCCAAAGGTCTCTATTATTGCCAAAACTAAAATTAGCCTCTTCAACTCTATTTCTGCTGCAACTAAAGCTTTAAAAACCCTTCTAATTCTCAAGACTTTCTCAAGAGATCTTCAAATCCAGCAAGAGTTCAAGACTTCTCAAGAATTCTCACCATATTTATCGTAAGTCTTCTCCTTGTTCTTTCCACCCTCACGGCACCACCAAAGCTCTCAATTGTTTACAACAAGAAAAGAAAAAAAGTGGAGAAACAATTGGAGAAAGAAAGGAATTTACGTGCCATGGCACAAAGAGAAAACATACCTTCCCTTAGTTACCAATCCGGTACCGGTACAAGCTATAATTCGGATACCAACTCTAGTGCATCACCTCCAAACCAAGAACCAAATCTGAAACCAACTCCTTCCGCCTCTCAACCTTAACAAAACCCTACCACTTCTCAACCGAAAATGCAATGAATCTTTAACCCTTGGGCTAACTCATCCCAAAACCGAATTCTATATCGGTCGCCCATTGAATTTTTCAACTTTCATAGAACCTTAAAAAATAGACAATCTTCGATATCTTTGTGTTTCTAATCAACGGAGATAACGAAATTAGTAATTGGGAATATAATCAATTGGTTCAAACAATTGACTTTTGGGCATGAAGACCATTGATTGAATTAAACCAATAATTTGCCTTGAGTCCAATTAGGATTTTGTATGCCAACATGAAACCAACCAAAGAACCCTTCGGTGTAACCACCTATTTTTATGGTCAAGAAATACCTATCAATACTGAAACCTTGTCCGAAGTTCTTGGTATGGTAGAGAACGGTGAAGATAGATGTGTACCACAAATGGCCTCAACATGAGGAGTCCTTCATCGAATACAAAAGATGGTTAGAAGCCAAAGACCTGCACAAAGACCATTCTGATTCCAAACTACCCGCTCTCCATAGATTGTTGTTTCTTCTTATAAACAACATTCTAATTCTCGAAAAATGTCTCAAGACAAACATAGAGCATACAAACGGGTTTCTCCTTAGGCACCTCATTGCCAAGGATAGGGTGGTTGACATACCTTTCATCATCCTAAACCACATGAGAACCACCCTAACCAACAAAACCATGAGCCTACCATATCCTCACCTCTTGACCCAGATTCTTTTACACAAGAACTTCATCATTCTCGTGAATCCAAGGGAGCCCAATCCTATCATCTACTATCCGGCCAACCTAATCACATTTCTTAGAAAGAAAGGTTGGATCAAGAACAATTTGACTTGGGAACAAAAACCCAAACCAATCAATGAATGGATAAGAAGAGAGGGAGCAAAACCTAACCAATACACCAACCCGGATGCTCCACAAGGCCAAGCATGAATCAAGCCAGAACCTCTTCTTACATACCTCATCCTTCATACCATGGGTATCAATTTCTCCCAAGACCCATCCTACCACACTCCCCAAGCCTTCAACCCCTATGATGCCTTATGCCTTCTCTACGGTTGAAGAAGAAACTCACTACGTTTCTCAACAAGTGTATCACTTGTTGCTCTACAACAAGTACAACTCGACAAATGTACATGAGAATCTTGACAACCAAAGTGAGTTCAACTCCATGGTCCGGACCAATTAAACTCAACAATTTGAGTCTTGGAATGATTGCTCCGATCCTACCGGACCTGAATACCACATGGAGGTGGACAAGAAGGAGCTACTCAACTCAATCCGAAGGATGAGGGACATGAGAGTAGTGAGGAGGATTAGGGCTAGGGTAGATTTGTCTTTCCTTTTTCTATGCTCCTTGTATTAACTTTTAAGATTAATATGATGTTCTTGCATGTTTTCAATTAAAATTCATGTTTTGATTATGTGTCTCTTGATGATAATTGCTCTCTATTGCTCTTTTATATTATGCCTTCAACCCCTATGCTTAATTGGAAAATCTTATGAAGTGTGCTTTATTTGAAAACCTTATTTCATTAAGGGGGAGTATTATTTGCCTGACTTGTATGATTATATATGTGCTAAATTCTGAGAGAGTTTATTTGTTTGAGCATTTTGCCTTAATTTACAAAAAGGGGGAGAAATGAAAGATGTGCATCACTTGATATGCACATCTCAATTGGTTTTGCAAATTGCCAAAAGAGGGAGTTTGTTGGATTAAACTTATCTCTTGTTTGACAATTTGCAAAACAGTTAAAGTACTAACCTTGCACATTGAGTTTTGGTGAAGATGGAGGTTAAAACATGTACAAACCAATGTCAAACATGCTCAAGCATGTTCTGGACAAGTCAAGACATGATCAAAGCATCAAAAAAAGGCTTCAATGCTCAAGACAGAGCATAGTGTTACCATAACACTTGAAGACCCATTATAACGAGTCCCTAAGGCGTTATAACGGGTGCCCAATGCGTCATAATGCCTCAAGAGGAGAGAGAAGGAGCAGATGCTGGATTTTCTCGAGATAAGCATTATTGCAATGCTCCAGCAAGGCGTCACAACGGGTGCCACCCATTATAACGAGTTAGCCAAGCGTTATAACGGGTTCCTGAAGATTTGGCCCACAAGTCAGCAGCAGAATGGCAAAAGAGGAAGATGCTCAAGGCGTTATAACCCCTTGCCAACCCATTATGGAGGATCATGTAACGCTGTGTGTTATTTTCATAGATCCAAATCCCAAGAAGTGCTCAGCTTATATAAGTGATGCAGAAATGAATCAGAAGACCAAACAATCTTACAAGCTTCCAGCATTAATTGAGCACAAAAGAGAGCCTGATTCAAGTCTCCTCCAGCTACCTAACCTTGAGAGCAATTAGGATAGCTACTATTCTCTTATTATCTATTCGAGAACAAACACTTAGCTAGTATTAGCCTTTGGTGCATCACATTTGTGTTGTCAAGTGGTGCATCCTTGTCCTAGATTATATTGTCAATCAGACCTTTTTACCGTGCATTGAGGTGTTGTCCCGTGCATCGGTCTAGGAGAAGAAGATTGGCTTACTTGTGTTAGAAGAAGTCAAAGATCGGCTCTGTCCTTTGTAAAAGAAACTTGATTATAGTGAAACGATCCGGGAAGAAGATATATTTCGAGAGACCCATGGACGTAGGCCTAATTTTTTTTTGATGAGCCGAACAACGTTACATAGTGTGTTCACTTGTTCTCGATTGCTCTCTCTTCACTCTCCCTCTCTCTTTAGGACTTTGCTCTTAACTTTTGTAATTTGCTCAATTAGTTCTTGAAATTGCTTGATCTATTATTTGGCTAAGTGATTAAGGTCTAAAAGATTTAATTTGAATTGAAATCGCTTTCGCACATTGAATTGACCTTAGTCTTGCGCATTAGCATTACACCTAGTATATTCTAACAGAGCTATGGGAACAATACCTATTTGTGTATTAGTGGATACTGGTGCCACTAACTCTTTCATAAATCCATCTCTTGTTCAAGAATTAACCTTGTCAGTTTTATATACCCCTACTAAAACATTCAAAAGTGCTAGTGGTGAGAAATTGATAACTGACATAGTTTGTCCTTTGATCAAATTCACTTTACAAAAATACCTTTTGAGGCTGATCTCAAAGTGCTTAATGTCCCTGGGTATGATGTAGTTCTTGGATGTGATTAGAATGACAGTTTGGGTACAATACAAATTAATTTACAAAGGGGTATTCTCAAGTTTGAAATGGAGGATATAGTGATAGCTCTCAAGACTAAAGGAGCTCACACTTCCATGAGCTATACTGATGATAAAATTGATTAAGTCAAAGAACATAAGAAGGACAATCAGGTCTTTATTGCTCAATTATTTCAATTGGAGGCAATTGATAAAACTGTGCCAACATGTCTTAGTTCAATTTGAGAAGGTCTCTGAGAAACCTCAACAATTACCTCCAGTTAGAGGTGTAGATAAAAAAAGTACACTTCATCCTGGTACCAAATCCATAAATCTGAGACCATATTGGTTCTCTCATTTCCAAAAGCTGAAAATTGAGAAAATCACCAAAGAACTCTCTAACTCTTTCATACAACCCAACAACAGTGCCTTCTCTTCCCCAGTACTTTTGGTTAAGAAAAATATGGTAGTTAGATAATATCGTGGATTACATAAGTTTGAATGAAGTGACAGTTAATAACAAGTACCCCATACCCTTAATTGGTGATTTGCTTGATGAATTGCATGAAATGCACTCAAAGCTTGATTTGAGGTCAGGGTATCATCGGATTAGGATGAATACAGATGATGTCCATAAAACAACTTTTCAAACACATGAGGGGTTATTTGAATTCCAGATTATGCCCTTTGGATTGACCAATGCACCAGCAACATTTTCAAGCCTTAATGAACACAGTCTTTGAACCCAATTTGAGAAAGTTTGTCTTGGTATTTTTTTATGATATTTTGGTGTATAGCAAAGACTTACACTCTCATAGAAAACACCTTCACACAGTTCTTCAAACTCTTGTTGATAATCACCTATATGTCAAACTCTGTAAGTGTGATTTTGGGGTGCATGTGGTGGAGTACCAGGGTCACTTAATTTCAAAAGAAGGGGTAGCTCCAAATCCAAAGAAGGTTGAGGCTATGGTCAATTGGCAAACTCCTAAATGTGTCAAAGAGTTAGAGAGGCTTCCTTGGCCTTAATGGCTACTACAGGAAGTTCATCAAGGGTTATGGAGTGATTGCCAGACCACTTACTAAACTACTCAAGAAAAATAACTTCAAATGGACAGAAGATTCTCAAGAGGCATTTGATGCTCTAAAGAGGGCTATGGTTACTGACCCTGTACTCCAGCTTCCTGATTTTTCTCAACCCTTCACCATTGAAACTAATGCTAGCAAGAATGGCATAGGAGCTGTATTAATGCAATCCAAAAGACCAATAACTTTCTTTAGTCAAAAGTTAGGGGGTAGAAATCAGGCACTCTCAACCTATGAAAAAGAATTATTGGCTTTGTATTTTGCAGTCAGTAAATGGAGACATTACTTGATGGCTAATGAGTTCAACATTAAGACTGACCAAATTAGTCTCAAATATTTATTGGAGCAGAAGATGAATACTCCTATGCAGCATAGAGGATTGAGTAAACTATTGTGTCTCAACTATAAAATTGAGTATAAGAAAGGGGTACAGAACAAGATGGCAGATGCATTATCCAGGAAAGAAGAACAGGGCATGAATGATAATGCAACATGATTGGTGTTAGGAGTTAGTGAATTAATTTCTCAATGTGTTGAAGATGTCAAAAAAAGCTATGAAGGTGATCAATGGGTGACTGATCTCTGGTCCAAATTGAGTTATCATCTAATCTTGAAAGACCTCATCACCTTACTGAATATAATGACATTCTTAGATTATCAAGTAATTGCATGATTTAGCCTTGGGGGACCACTCCGAAATCACAGCTACTTATCAAAGGGTTAAAAGAAATTTTTATTGGCCTAGTCTCAAAGACAATATTCATGAGTTCATTCAATAGTGCCCTAATTGTCAATTAAATATATGGGAACACATCTCTTCCCCTGACTATCTACAACCATTACCTATTCCTATAGAGGCATGGGTGAGCATAGGCATGAATATCATCACTGGCCTTCTTAAATCCTAATGATTAGAGGTAATACTAGTGGTAGTTGATAGATTGATCAAATATTCTCATTTTGTTGGCTTAGCCCATCTTTTTACTGCCACTTCTGTAGCACAAGCCTTTCTAGACAATGTTTACAAACTGCATGAGTTGCCTCACAACATAGTATCTGATAGAGACCCTATATTTACTAGTAAATTCTGAAAGGAACTTATGTCTAAATTGGGAGTTCGATTGAAAATGAGCACTGCATATCACCCTTAGTCTGATGGCTAAACTGAGAAGGTGAATTAATGTTTACAACAATATATGAGAGCCATGGCATTTGATAAACAAGGAAATTGAAGTGCTTACCTTTCTTTGGCAGATATTGGTATAATTCCAATTAACACAATGCATTGAAGATTTACCCTTTTGAAGCCCTTTATGGTTACCCCTTCCTTTACTTGCTCTAGGCAGTGCACCTCGTAGCTTTGCGGATAGTGTCAATGTGTGGTGAGAGATAGGCATGCATCCTTGCTGCAATTAAAGAACAATTTGCACAAGGCTCAGGAAAGAATAAAAAGAAATGAAGATAAGCATCGAAGTGAGAGGACATTCAAAGAAGGTGACTAGGTGTATTCTAAACTTCAACCATACCGCCAAAGTAACGATTGGAGGCGTCAGAAATCAAAAGATGAGCTCTAAATATTATGGGATGTTTGAGATACTCCAACATGTGGGTTCATTTGCTTACAAGCTCAGCTTACCTCTTGGTTCTTTGGTGCAACCAGTGTTTCATGTCTCCCAACTAAAGAGCAAGCCTGGACCTAACCATATCCCTTTCCTTACGGTGCCTCTTGGCAATACAGGGTTCGATCTAGCTCCAGAACCGCATCTTGTCGTTTGTAGGAGAATTGTTCCTCGGCGTAATGTGGCACAAGCTCAACTTCTAGTTCAATGGAAGGGACAAACTATTGATGATGCTACTTGGGTTGATCATGAGGAAATGGCCAACAAATTTCCCCATTTCATTCGTGAGGACACAAATTTTCTGGAGGAGGAGGCAATGCAACGACGAGTTGGTAAATTGGGGGTGACCGTTGATAAACTGGGCAGGAGGAGATTAAAAGAGAAATCGCTGACATATGGGCCTCGCAGGATATTAATAAAACCCAAACTCTGCGGCTGCATTGTGGACCCACCTTGCCAGAATAAAAAGGAATTGAAACGCGCCACTGGAGAACTGGAGGGACAAGGGAGCAGAAGCTGTTACTCTCTATTTCTGTCGTTTTCAATGTTGTAATTAGAAGATAATAAATTATGCTATTTCATGATTGTAAAACGTTTTTACTGCTTTCTACGAATTTAGCATCTCTAAAAGGCTAAGATTCGATTAACAATGTATGTGAATTTCGCTAATAAGTTGGAAACATGCTTCAACCGTGAGCTGAGTAGTTCATCTTTTATTCAATTTAGCCCATATTTTCTTATTTCCTTACAATTTCTTCATTTCACCCAAGATTGATAATTGAGAGCGTAGCAGTAAAAAATGTTGTAGCAAATACTGTGCGGATAATGAATTTAACTAAGGGAGCAAGATACTTTTGCTGATCCTTCCAGGCTGGAGTACTCCACCAGATGCAAATACCATCATCTAACACAAGCCTAAACATATTATTTTGTGTATTTTAGTTTTTTTTAGAAAAAAAATGGGAGTTATGCTATCCAAATTTAAATGACCTAAAATCTCCCATATGAGTTTCTCACTCAAGACCTTTCTGAGCAATTAAAATCCTTGTTAACAACCAAATTATACGAGTTTTATAAAGAAACCTTCAATTATCATTTAAATAATAATGTGTACAATGAGTAAAATTAATACGACATCTAATAAATGGTTTAATATAAACTTGTAACTAAATGTCACATTAAACATAAATATTTAACGACATGTACATATAATCTCTAACACACAAAATAAAATGCTTCTTGCATATAAATAAAACCTACAAAAATTAAATAACGAATTTACAAACTCTTATGTTAATTTCAGCAATTTAAACTAAACATAATTCAATTAATTAATTGAATTCACTTTCGAAACTAGTATAATGAGTCACCCAACTCGTTTGATGAATCAACCTACTTGCAACATGAAGTTTACACGAATCCCACTTTGATGGATTCAATCAATACAATAAAATTCCCTAACAGCGTGATGACTAGTGTGTTGTAACCGAACATGACCCAATGGGTCAAGTCTATCACTTGCAACAGCATGCCACATGAAGGCAGCTCATGATTATCCACAAAACCGATCCCATTATCCCTTGGCCAGAGACCTCTGGTCTTCTATGACGTTCTAAGGGAATTAAACCCTGATGTCACAGAAACGAGTCAATAAATAAGGTAGCAAGGGATCGTTGCACAAAAGCTGCAAAATTTATGCCGCAACGGATTCTTGCTCCTCTGTGCCGACAAAATTGAGAGAAATCTTGATTTCTCTCTCTCCCTCTTTTGTCTGCCTCGATCCCGTCTCCCCATCTCTTTTTCTTTCTCCGCCATTACTGTGCGTAATGATGTTCTTCCCACCTATCTCCCTCGCTGGTGATACCTCAACACTTCCACCGTCACATCGATGCTCTCTCTCCCTTCCTCGATCGATCCACTCCCCATTATTTCCCCCGCCCTATCTTGTCTCCCTCTGAAGGCCATTAATGGCAAACCCAAACCCTCTAATTTCCTCTCGCCTCGTCACCTTACCTCTGCTACTCTGTCTGAAATACTCCTTTGTCTCTCTCTTGCTTGTTTCCTCTCGAGGCACTTGAGAGCTTTGCGAGAGGAGCCATTGCCTTGTCGGGTAGCACCATGGTCTCATTTACTGTGACACGAAATCCATCTGACCAATGGGTTTTCTTGCACACCACCACCCTCACCCTCTCTTATGCCTATAAAATGCGATCTGGAGCTCCTTTCCCTCCTCTTGCCAGTTAGATCTCATGTGTTGAGCTAGACATTAAAACTAAAGTTTCTATTTGCTAGCTGAACTCGATCAGAAAGTTGTGAAGATCAAGAGGAAAGGGGGGAGCTGGTGGTGTGCCTTGCTTCTGTCTCTGGCATCTTGTCTTGACTGTTTAGCCTGTTACTGGGAATAAACCCTAGCTGCACTTTTTTATTGTTGCTTGCTTTGTTGTGTTGATTATGGTGATTCTTGACTTATTGTATGATGCACTGTAATGGCAGTGGCCATCGAGCCACTGTCTGGTGCTTGGGATTTCGTCTGGGTGTTCTCTGGCTTGAATTATTTTGCTAGCTCAACTTGCTGTTATAACATTGATGGCCTGAATTCTTTTGGGACGGTGTAATTGTAGTTTTGTTGGCATTAAATTGAACAAAAGTAGGTCAAGAGCCAGCACCCTGAGTACCGTATTGTGTTGTGCTGGTATTTCCTGGTTGGAATCTATTCTGGTGTACTGGTAGGCCCTTGTACCAGCCTTGTTTGTGAACTGATACCATTGTGCCTGGTTTCTAGTTTTGCTGGTTAGTGCACCAGTTGTGCCCTAATTCTCTGTTAGACCTGTACCTCTCTGGTTGTTTGCTATACTGGTATCTCACCAGTCCCTTACCCTCTAGTTGATGCTGCACTGGTTTGCCTGCACCAGTGCAGTTAGGCTTTGAGCTGGTCTTTGCTGTTTTGCGAGAGTAAAGGCCCAAAGGTGATGACTGGACCTTTGTGAGCTTTTACGAGCTAGGCCTTTATGGCCTTTACTGGACCTTTAATAAATTAAAGAAAATATGGGCCTTTGGGCTTTAAAGGCCCATTAGACCCTTTAATACTAAATTAAAAATGGCCAGTCGGCCTATTGAGCCACTGGACCCAACAGATACTACATGGCAGTTATTGGGTAAGCTTATAAATAAATAAACATAGTTATAAGAATTTTTGGGCTTGGACCCTAATTGGGCCGAGTCAAGTATAAAACAGATATTACACAGTTAGCGGCCTGGCCCATAATACTTTGTAACTAGACCCAAAATAGTAAAAAGGACCGAGAAAGGTATTAAATGGGAAATGACGATTATAGCATGTGTAGCGAGAGCTACGTGATGACGCATGAGTCGCGGGCTGCCGATCCCACAAGATTAACACAAAAAACAAAACATAAATTAAAACGAGACCCACATGTGTTTACTTGTGTTTCTATATCTTTTCTATACTATATGTAGCACAAATATTAAAACGTATAAAATACGACATAGTTATATAGTTAGGGTAGATAATTAGGTTCGATGATGTAGTTAGCAAATGACATAGGACTTAGGTCGTATGCAACGATAATTAAGTATAAAAGTACTTAGTAAGTAACTAATATTATTTACTATTTATTAACTTAAATTAATAAACTAATTATAACGTACAATACTAATTAATTACATAACACACCAACATAATTGAATTAAGTATAATTATATATTTATTAATATATATTGATCAATTTCTCTATATCTAAAACGGAACACACACGCTTACTATGATTAAAGTAAATAACTAAATAAAATATTATATATTGATCAATTTCTCTATAAGCACAATAGCAATATACACCCGTATCTATTAGGGTATTTTATTTCTTCTTTGCTTAATTTAATTAAAAGTCCAAATAAAAGTGATTGAATTTATAACATGTTTTCTTCGTGATTTGTTTTATTTATGTTCTGTAGTTTATCGTTCTAACATTGTAGTAAATAAATTTACATTAATAATACACTTAGGGACAACACTTGAAATAAGTAATAAAAGACTAGAAACATAGGACTCGCACACCTGCTGTGCAGCAAGGATCCTGCACGGGAAATTGACTAAGAAGAAATACTAATTAAATTAAATTAAATTAGGAGCATCAAGGACATCTCAAACACCTAGATCTTTCTTTCAATTCCACAGTAGCTAAGTGTTCTATAAGTCTAACTTGATAAACCCTGACGTCAAAAATTAGGAGGTTTAGTTGACTCGGACCCACACATAGGGGATGAGGCTGACGCTGCCGCATACGACGCTGAGGCCAACGCGAACGCAATAGAGCTTCCTGTAGATTAGTACTCCCTTCTTTTCCAGATGTGGTTCATGGGATTTATATCCCTTTTCTCTTTTATTAGGACCTACAAGACTTACCTAAACTGAACTGCGATACCAAACTACCAATAATTGTTAAAACACGCCTGTAGGAACTTGAACTGCCATATTTGCTTATCGGTAACTGCACCAATAATTGAGACCAACCTGCATTGCATGTCATCTGCATCTCATAATTTCATGTAAGATCTGATATACGAATCGTATAGGCTATTAGATAATTATAGGTAGATGCGTATATTAATATTATATGTATACTCATCGGGAGTGATGAGTGTCGGGCTGGTAAGCCTTAGATTGGATGTAGTCTGAGGGCATCATGACTGGCGGATTACGTACGGTAAACGAATTCGCCCGTGTGGTCCCCTCGTTGGGATGTCCTTAAGGACATGCGACTAATACTCACCAATGATGACCATCACTTGATGGCTTGTAGTGCCAATGAGAGAGTTTTCTTTTCAATATCCATATTAATATATATTATTATAATATTTCCTCTTTTGAGTGATTAAGGTTCAATTTCTTAGTTTAGAGTGTGTGTGTCATATGTGAGGTATTGGAGCTATTATGTTCTTTATATATCTCCTAATATTCGAAGGGCTTCCTCCTTTGACCCCTAGTTGGTACAGAGGAAGTCTGGGGCTCCCCTTTGGCCCTTAGTTGGTACAGGGAGTTCCCTTTCTATTATATTATTTCAAACGGGTAGTCGGTTCCTTATTTTCTTATGACGGCTGAGACCGAGTGATTTGTTTTTATTATTTTTTCTTTTGGTAAGGGTAGGTGTCTCGGTTTGCTTTTTGATCGAGTGTGTGCTTTTTGTAGCCGCTCTATTTTACCAGGGCATTTTCGTTTTGGAAAACTCAGAATTTTTGTTAGATTGGCGGCTCGAATACGAGACCCGTCTAACCCTACTCTAGATTGGCGGCTCGAACACGAGACCCATCTATGGGGGCGAATCCTGACGTCCTACAAGTTATGGGTTATAAACTCTGTTGTTTTAAATTCATTTGATGGGGAGTATTGACTTGAATCTCGTATTATCACTATATTATGTATATACTACTTCCTTCTTCTATTTTGGGCTTTCTTTCGTATCATCTATTTGGATAGTTTTGATTAATTGGAGAAAAAGGTTAAACAAGATATCACTTAGCTAAATATAGCATAACTAAATTTATACTCAATAAGTATGACTGGTCCAATCCTGAATCGGATATAAATCCAAATGCTGGACCTTAATCCACACTGAGTAATTTTTATAAATTACTCACGTTTCACGACGGTTGTGAGGTCCAGGTAAGGAGCAGGAATCTTTTTTATGTCCAAAGGAGAGCGATAGGATGGAGTCACCGGCGTCTTCCATTTTGCAGATCTCTTCGTTGTTTCTTTTACCTTCTTTTGTTAGGATTAGTTTATAGTAGGTTAGCGAGGGTCGGTCCCACGTTCTTTGATGGAATCGTCCTCTACTGCATGTATTTTATTTTTATTTACTTTAGCTTCTATTGTAAATTTATGTACAGATGCTGGAAAGTATTATATATATGACTGTTGGTTGATTATGTATTGTGTTAAATGTGTGTGTTGTTCCTTTATTTATATATAAATAGTTTACTTGTCATAAATTCTTTATTAATAAATTAAGTCTTTCGTGTACTTGTAACCAAGTACACGTGGTGGGATTTACACCCCTAAGCTAGTTCTAATTTCTGGGATGTGACACGACTAGTTCTAAAAAAACAGTGGCCTGCAAGTTAATTTAAAAAGATTTGTGTATTTTACTAAAGGGATTGACTAACTGTACCCCAATTATTGTACTTTGTCGAAGTACCCCAACTAACTTTCTAAAAATGAAAAGTCAAATCGTCAAAGTGCTTCTAAAAGAGAAAAGTCAATCAGTCAAAATGAAAAATGAAAAGTTGGACTGCATGCATTATTCTAAACGTTTCCGCCCTACACACTATTAAGAATGCTTTCCATAGAATATGTGGGTGCAGACTAAACAAAACATGTGTTTAGACTAAATAAAAAAAAGTGTTCAGACTAAATAAAAAAGGTGTTCAGACTAATTTTTCAAGTCTGTTTTTGCACTTCTTCAACTCATTTCTGCACAAAAATATGAGACATGGACTAAAAAAACAGGTGTTCAGACTAAATAAAAACGTGTTGAGACTAAATAAAATAGGTGTTCATACTAATTGTTTCAAGTATGTTTTGCACAAAATGCGGCACAAACTAAACAAAACAGGTGTTGATACTAAATAAAATAGGTGTTCAGACTAAATATGTGCGTCGTTTCGTGCCGTTTCCGAAAAGTGCTCATACCGTGAATCGGAGTTATGAGTCAAAAGTTATGTCTGTTCGAAGATCAAATGTTATTTTGTCCTGATATTAACTAAGATATGGTTATACTAGTTAAGACTAAATACAACACGTGTTCAGACTAAATATAACAGGTGTTCAGACTAAATACAACAAATGTTTAGACTAAATACAACAAATATTTAGACTAAATACAATAGGTCTTCAGAATAAATAAAATAAGTGTTCAGACTAAATAAAATATGTGTTCAGACTAGTTATTTCAGGTCCATTTTTTGCACTACTTGAAGTCAGTTCTGCACAAAAATGAGGTACAGACTAAATAAAAAAGGTGTTCAGACTAAATTGATGTTGATACTAATTCCTCAAGTGGTGATACTATCACCTTTGATGTTGATACTAATTCTTTTGTTGTTGATATCGATGCCTCAAGTGGTGATACTACCAGATTTTGATGTTGATACTAATTTTTTTGGTGTTAATGTCGCTGCCTCAAGTGCTGATATTATTACCTTTGGTGTTGATACTAATACATTTTTTGTTGATATTGTTGTCTCAAATGGTGATACTAGCAACTCTGATGTTGATACTAATTCATTTTCTCTTGTTATTGATGCTAATTTTGGGTCCTACCTGTAAGGTTTAATGAGACAATCTTCCGACCTATTTTGTTTTGTTTTGAATAGACTTGAATCTCGTGAGCTAGAGACTTGATTCTTATCACTCAGAATCACGTACGTCTAGCGTAGATCTGAAATTCAAAAATGAAAATTTGTTCGTCTTATGCGAAGTACGAATATGAAATACAAGACTCTGGATACTAAAATAATTTCTCTTTACTAAAATGCATTGAATTAGAAACACTCCAGTTAGGAAAATGTACTTATTCCAACGGTTATTGACTTTCAAGCAGAACGAAACTGACAGCAACTTTCAGTTTAATTTAAGACGCTTCAATTTGTGTCAAACAAGAATGGAATTTCTCGGTTACAAGCTTTATAGTGCTGATAACCACTGAAAATCAAGAAAGATGCACTGAACAAAAAGGCAATTAATGCATATAATTTTGAAAAAAAGGATATGTTTGCCTAAGTACACAAGTAATAGTTTCTTAATTTTCTTTGCTGACAGAAAGCATATTTGTTTGCTTTAGTGTGTTGAATTTTCTCGGCATCAGGGTTCTGTTTGTGCATTCAATGCTGACGTACAACAAACCAGCACGGAAATATGATACCATGAATTATCAGGGATTGAACGTATATAGATATATAATAAAAAGAAAGTTTGGGGAGCTCAAGGAAATATATTCTCGAATTGAAAAGTCAAATTTAATAAATAAAATTTGAATAATTTATATGATTAATAAATCAAATATTATTACTAAGATGAAGCATTATAAGATATGCAATAAATATGATTAATTATGAAATGACATAATAATAATTTTGCTAAATTTTGAATACGAATACATATAGAATTAAAATAAATTAATTATATTTGTTGATGAATCAATAATGATTAATTTAATTAATGATAGTGTTAATGTAAAATTAAAAATATTGTTTGGACTAATCCAATCAAATTGTATCAAAACTCAAACAAAACAGACCAATCAACAAGTGTCTTGCGGTCGCAAGAGGGCCTCTTTGTGGTCGCATAAGACTAGAAAAGATTTAGCAAGAAATCTGCAGAATTTCAGCACAAGTCACATGCGGCCGTAAATAGCTCTTCTTGTGGTCGCAAGAGACTAAATAGATTTTCTGCAGATTTAAGCCTAAGTCAATTGCGGCCGCAAATAGCCTTTTTGCAACTGCAGGCAATGAGATCGAAAGGCAGAATTTGATGCGTTATTTTGGTGATATCTTTATGACTTGTGCTCCAAATAATATCAAATTTTGTGTGCGTGTTTACAACAGTAATACACACTTTGAAAAGAATTTGGAGATCAAATATACGTTATCACTAGTATTTAAGCGCTTGATCTCCAAGCAATATCGGGGTGTGTTAGGTGCGCATGTTTTGCGCTTAGGCTCTACATTAACCTCTCTATTATAGTCAATTACCTCAAAAATTATTCGTAATCTTAGAGGAAAATAAAAGAGCATTGGTATTTGCATGGAGGGGATCCGCTAGCAATCATGCATACCGAAGTGTTGTTCAACCGTCTTCAACGGTTTCTTGAATTTGCTTGAGTGACAAAAGACAAGAGACCATAGAGATAAAATGTAATAATGCTTGCGCTCATTTATTTATATATGAAATATTACACGAAATTCTATCACAATTCTTAATTAAAACTTTGATATTTTATTGACTCTGTCTGATTTGAAATTGCACCAACACCATTGAAGCTACAGCCCTCAGTGTGTTGTACAAGCTGAAAGGAATCGCTCAAGTGCATGCTTTCACCTCCATGATTGATTATCAGTATAATGCATTTATCATGCATGGGTATATTAATGGTGTACATATACAGTGGCCGACAAGATCAAGTTATGCGGACCCTGTAGTAGTGACACGTGGAGTGCCACGTGGAAAGCCGAACTGACTGGTCTAGGCTATGTGCCTATGTTAGTTATCTGAAAGCAAATTGTTGAGTAAGGTGGCGCTAAACTGACCGTATTATTTTATTAATCTCTCAAAATATTTTTATCATCATAATTCTGAAATTCAAAATCAGAATCGAATTTTGATCGTCAGAGTCGAATAAATCGGCCGGAATCGAAAGAATCAGATTCGTAACTCGTTTATTTTTGTAGAAACCTTGTTTGTAAGAGATGGATAAAAATAGAAGTGCGGTAAGATGCGAAATTTAGACACATGATAAACACTCAAATAAATATTTTATTATCACTCAAATATATAAACAAAATTATAACATTTTATTTAGAACTTTCACAACTTTACACTTCTCAACTCTCTCTATTCTTTTTCTACAACTCTTGAGTTACTGCTTCTCTCTTCTTCTTCTTCTTTTTTTTTTTTTTTGCTTTTGGCTCTCTTTTACTTTGCTTTTGATTGATACAAATGACATGATAAACCTCTTCTTTTATAGCACACAAGAGAGATCTTTGAGTTACAACAACATTAAACTTTCTATTTAATTCTACAACTCCAACTTGTATGTTTAATTTAACTTTAAAGCTGAAGTTTCAAAAAGATGAGTTGAGATACTTTATTGTTTTAGGTAATTACTAATTAAGCTTCAGATTTGAATTTAGAAAATGCAGAAACTCCAACATTTGCCCCCTCAAATCTGAAGTTGTCACATGCCTAACGCAGTTATGAATTTCTTGAATGCATCGATTGGGAGAGCCTTTGTAAAAATATCAGCAACTTGCTCCTTGGTACATGGCAAATTTCAGTACATGGTAAGAGTACTTGCAACAAACTCAAGACAAGGTATTATGGCCCTTTTGAAATTCTCGATAAAATTGGTAATGCAGCTTACAAACTGAATTTGCCCATTGGTTTCATGATTCATCATGTGTTTCATGTTTCACAATTAATAAAGAAGGTGGGTTCTCATGTTGCAATTCAAACTAAACTATCCTTGGTAGCAGTAGCGGACTTTGGGGTGGTTCAAAGAGGGGACCATAAAAAACATAAATATTATATGTCATGAAAGGTGAAATTAAAAGTTTTGGATTGATGTCTGAGGAGTCATAAATGACTTGTAAACATTAGAAGTAGATAATACAAGATGAAATTTGAGTTTGGGAGGCTGTGAGAGGAGGCCAATATTTAACTAGTTGGAATGATTGGGTCAAATTGATCTATGGATAATACATTTTTTTCTGAATTAAGGGGGGATTATGGGCCGGTTTGGCCCCTTAAAAGATCCGCCTCTGCTTGGTAGGTCCTGAAGAACAACTTCGAATTGAACTAGTAGCTATTTTGGGATGTCGATTGGTTCATAAGGGTAATGTACTGGTACCGGAAATTCTGGTTCAGCTGACCCACCCTGGCTCTCTTTGGGTCCGCCCCTGGTTCAATGGTCTAATCTAAGTGATGACGAGGCCACTTGAGAGGAGTATGATGCCTCAAAGATGCAATTCCCTTTACATTGACTTGAGGACAAGTCGAATTTCATGGGGGAGGTATTGTTATGTACCGGGAGTCGGTACAGGCATGGCAGGTTGACCGTTAAAATGGGTCGTAAACACACAAATATTCAGCAGCCAATTTCCAAACCAGAAATGATAAAAGAACTGACAAGCGGGGCCCTCTTGCAGAACACTGAAGCTGTCCTTAGTGGCTGAAATGGAGAAGAACGAGAAGACCATTAGATGTCTGATCTAAAGGCCGTTATGCTTCAGAGAATATCAGTATTCAGTACTGATGCTGAAATTCCAATTTCTTTTAATTTTTCTTTTAAAATTGTAATGATCTATATATTTAAAGACCTTGGGTAGATTTTAGATTAGCTAAGTTGAATCATATTGTGAACCTTTGCCTTTTTCCCTTCAATTTCACGATCAGTCATCTTATTGTAACCATTTTCAATCAATAAAAATCTCATTAAAATCCCAAATTTCTATTAGGATCTATATCAACTACATTACATATTTAAACAAATTATCTGAAAACATAATACCAAACGAAAGCAGAGTAATTCTCTCATTAAGAAAAAAGTAGATTACAAACAGAATAGTCTTACATAGGGTGACAATCTACAGTATTGTCGACTGAGATGTGCTTTCATAGATGCACACATCTAAAAAAAATCTTGTTCAAATCAACTTATGGAAACCATAGCCCATACAGCTAGAAATAAACAACAATAAAGTTAGCAGAAAAGAAAATGAAATCACAGCTGAATAGCTGATAATATCAAACTAATTACGAATATTTCTCAAATTACTACTCATACACTAGAAATCTTCCAAGTGAGCACTGCCAATTCATTCTATTTGTACACGAAACTACCATTTCTTTGCAACTGGACGTTACAAGAGAACTAAAAAGGTACATTTGGCCAACAGCCCTTTACAAATTTTGCCTACAATTTTGAACCGACCGGATATTTCCTGGAGGCAAACAAAAGTGATTTGCACAGTTTCTTGAGTTTTGCATTCAGTCTGTATGCACTTCCTAATATTTGCAATCAGCCTGATGAAGCCCTGGTTCTGTTAAAGGAGAATATCAAAATTAGTTAATACATGAAGATACCAATATCCCTGATAAAAAAACATGGCCGAAGTGCCAAATCGCTTGTAAAAATAAAAATAAAAAGTGTTAGTACACCTCTAATTTATGAAATATTAGGTCATTAGCTCATTGCTATTGCCAACTGCAGAACACTACAATAGAGAAAGAGACTAAAGGTAAAAAATCATACGTTAATCGTCCTTTAAGCGAGCAGTGCTCGATCTTGTCAAGTCCCAGGAAGGAGCTGCAGGACCTAGAAAGAAATACAAATAAGAAAAGTTAGCCTCATGTCCTTCTTCATGCACTAGATGCAGTTGTTAAGCTTATCCCCAACCCCGCCAACCCACCCACACACACACACAAAAACATTCCCAAAACCACACAGAACGCATGCACAGAGACCCAAGAAATGAAAATAATCCTTGTATAATTGCCTTTTTAGCATTATTGCGCAAATCTGCCATGTGCATCTGGTTGAGTGTTAAGAATAAAGTGTAACAATAAATGAATACTCTATATCAGATCTGAGCAAACCTTTGGAAGGAGAGCGCATGAAAAGAGAAGGAGAGGATGACAACTGGCGCGGGCACAGGGAAATGGAGGAGAAGCAGCTGAGAACACCTGTCAGTCTTCGTTTTTCATTGTCTTGTTCTTCTTCGGTTTGGCACATGGGGTCCTGTCGAACTGCAGCTATCTTGAGTGACTCGGGAAGTACACAGTTGCAAACTGCACCTGCATATTGAAAATTACCAATGCATCATTTTCACTTAGGCTGTTGGTTCCTGGGTGCGGGTTTCAAATTTGAAATTAGGAGCATACAATTTGACGTACCTATTCTTGCAAGCCGATTTACCCACTTTGGAATTGGTTTTCCAGTCAACTTAAAACAGATATCTTCACAAAAGTGGTTGCAATTCTTGATGATTAAATGGTAAGTATCACCATTATAGTTTCCTGATTGATGCTCCATAAACTCTCTAACCTGAAGAGGGTCCAGGTTGGTTGTACCCACAAATATTGATTTTCTAAATCTGAAACCAGGGCACTGACGGGGCTCAACTTCAAATACACCGCTTATGGGATAGTCATGTGCTCCAAATGCATATTCTACTCCATGTACTAAATAGAAAAAGAGATACATGTTTAAAAGATGTTTTCAGGCAATGACCACACATGAGTGAACCGAGCCACTTTAACATCAATGGTGTCAACTATCAATAAATCAAACAAGACAAAGAAGAGTGAAATTTATAAGTTGGCAGCAGCAAGTATAGTGAGAAAGACAGGTAATGAAATGTTCACCATACAGGTATACTGTCACACTGGCAATTCGTTGCTACCATTCCATGATCTGAGTAGGATGTATGTTGCAATAATCTAGTGATAAGTTCCTTCAATGAGCATGCAATGCATAAGGCTCCATTTGCAACAATGAGGAATAAATATACCTTCAACCCCAGAATGAAAAATCCCTAGGCCGGCCCAATAGACGTAGCCATTCATTGTTGTTAGATCGTACACATTTAGATAGACTGGTGAAGCCCCTGAGATTTGAACATCAGAGCGCACCTTGGAAAACATATGAAAATGAGATGCCGATTTTGTTCGTAAATTGAAGGGCATTAAGAGATTGCTCCCCTTCTTTGACTTCAAAGTCATTTTCCTACTAGCACAAAATAAAAGAAAATAAATAAATATAACAATCTAAAATTATGAAAGAGTAACAAAAAATGACAATTTATGCACTAAAATGTTCTTTCTAATTATGGGCCTAAAGCATGAGGGAAGGAATCATAAGTAGCACATTATGTTGCCAAAATTGTGGGGTTCTGATATACATTGGAATTACTGAACAAGTAAAGCAGCAAAACATTATAAATATGTTGAAGTTCAAATGGAAAGGTCAACAGAGACATGTTTTATTAATTGACGGGGACAATTAATTCCACTGTCATTAGTATATCGTAATTGGGAACTGTAATTGAAATTGAAACCAACATGGCATACCAAATTATCAAGGACCCACCAAACAATCCTATCGACCTCACCCATTTTCAAGTTGAAGTAATAACAGTAACTCCCCTTTGACTGCAGGTTCAACTGTTCAAATGATTCGATTTAATTTTCATTTCTGGTCAACTACCAAGACTAAGAAGCAAAAAGAAAAAAAAAATGTAACAGTAATTTAAGCCCAGACTGTTAGGTTTCAAATTCTCAAAAACGGTGAAAAATTAGAAGCCACGCCAAGCTAATGTAGCAGCACAATTAGTCAATTATACTACCTGAGCGCCTTCACAATTACGCAAGAAATTACAAAAGAAGGTCTGCCAAATTTGCTACTGATTTAAAGCTTCCAGTCTGGTAGTCTCTAGCTCATGCAATTCTCAAGTTTGCATTCGGAAGACAAAATTTTGGATCCAGACATCCAGTAAGCTGCTGTGAACATTTATAGGCATGTAACAACAGAACAAACCATACCAACTAAAAATGTGCGCAGTTCCTCACTCAATCACTAAAAGAACCAAAATTTACAAACCTAATTGAGCTCGACTTAGCACATCCAGGACGAACAGGCTTTCTAAGCGCAAAAAGAACAAATTAGTCAAAGAAAAGGGTCAAATAAAGGCTTACATTACGAGAAAGAAGCGCAAAACAACTCAGCAGCCTCCTCCAAACAGGTCTCAAAACACCACTGCTAGACGAGGTATAGCTAATTCTAATTGGCTATTCTAGACAAGTAAAGAGTAGAGAAAAGAGATTTCAAAAGCTGAAAAACTGAGCAATAGAGAGTTGTAGTGAAAGAACTACTCTAAAGCTGAAAAACAGTACGAGATTTGAATCAAGAAAACAAAATCTCAAAGAAACACCACGGGAAGGGTAAAGGGATTGGTTCGAATGGCCTCTCTCTCTCTCTCTCTCTCTCTCTCTCTCTAACTCTCGCGAGAAAGAGAAACAAAAAGTGATCGGTTCTTTGCTTTGTCTTTTCTTTAATTCTTTTACCTGTCTCTAGACAGCCACTGTAATTTTTGGGAGATCTCCTTCTCCTTCTCTTATTTTGTAAATTGATCCTCTGCACAATTAAGAATAGAAAAATAGGTGCTTACCTTATTGTGCAAGTCGATCGAGTGAAAAAATATATATATCAGCCGTCCGATCTCAATTCTCAATTACATAAAGGACTTGAAGACCCCAAAATCTTAGGATATATTGTTGGAGATGATCCCAAAAAATACAAAATTGTTATCAGTGATGAAGTTTAAGCTTTTCTCTTGATTATTCCTTTCAAACATCGCTATTATTGTAGTCAAATTTAAAACAAAATAAAAAATCCATTAAGAATCTTCTTCTGCTTTGTATTTTCAACGATGTCTTTTGTGCAGTTTTGCCAGATTGGCGCAAAATTAATAATTTTAAATTTCAACGATGTTTTGAACTGTTTTATAATAATTATATAATTAATACACATCTACTTGAGAGCTGACCGTTTTCTTCAGGCCAGATTTAACGATTTCATACGCTGTTTTTTATACAACCTATGTAATCTATTTGGTCTTCTATTCTAACCGAAATAAATAGTTAATTAATATGGACAACAAAATCTTATAAAAAAAATGCGCTTTTTTGAATAATAACATCCTCAAGAGGAGGCTCCATGCTCCCATTAACCAAGAAAGCAATCAAAGTTGCAGAGTATAATTTCACTACATAAGCAATGTACTAATGAAAAAAAAAATTACAATGCTAACTAGAAAATTAACATGCCTTAACTATGTCTATATCTATTACAGGATGATCACTATTATTAAATGCAAGGAAGCACAATCACCCCTATTAGCCTACTACTACAGCTGAATGGTCTTCCTTGCATACAAAAAGGTTTTTAAAAGTAAATGTAAATGCTGGAGCTTATTAAGAGGAGACTGACAAAGTAATTCTCAGCTATCTTCAACAAACAGCCTTCATAAACTTCTATCTTTCTTTGTTCTCTAAGAAGATCAATGTCCTCTTCTTCAACCTTCATGTCAGCACTAACTGGAACTTCAGTTGGAATTATCTGCAATTTATTAGTATTGAAAAGAAATGGCTACTCTAGACTGCCGAGATGGGACAAAGTCATTGTCAGACTTATCAGAGTAGTTGTGCTTTTAATATTTGAGTTATTAAATGGAAGTGTTTCTTTCAAATGATCAAGATAAAAGTTGCTAAGAGCATACCCCAATGTAATAAATCATTTTTATCCATCTTAAGAAAAAAAATTCAGATATCATCTAAGGAGCTTAAGTTTATAGGGTGTGCACTAAAAAACTTAGCATTAATTTCATGCCAAAATTGTGTAATATGGGGGCATTCAATAAAAATATGAGTGATGGTCTCACTGCCATAACAAAAGATACAATTAGTTGGTCCAGGTCATCCTCTATGAGATAAATTATCCCTTGTTAATATATTGTTGTTTAATGACATCCATAATAAAAGTTTTTTTTTTCAGAGGTACTTTTAAAATCCACACTAACTTATTAATATTTATTTGTACACCACCAAAATTAAGAAACCATACATAAAATTAACAGAATATTTTTCTGAACTCTCTAACTCTCATACTGCTGAGTTAGAATTTGATGTAAATTGAGTGTTTTGTAATATGTTCAATTGTTCTTCCTTTTGAATTCTCATTCCCTACTTAATTCTCTAGTTAAATGCAATTTTATTTTAATCATTCCAAATTTGAGCTATTGAAATATTAGTATGTTTTGCATTTTGATATACAAGAGGGAATTGAATTTTAATGGCACAATTTTGGTATCAAATATCATCCCCAAAATTAATTTGATTACCTGACTCAACTATTCTCTGAGAAGCTAACTGCACAAACTTCTACAATGAGCCTACACCTTTCCAGAAAGAAGAAACTTGAGCACTTTATGTAAAGAGAAGGGATATGTAATTTGGTTTTTCTAGCATTCGGTAGCATCTGTCATAAAAACCAATGAAAATGATCGATCCGAACCGTTGAAAATATTCTCCATATTAGTGTAGACTTGGAGATCAAATATTATATTTTTTTTTAATTTTTTTACTATTTTATCGGCGAGGTTAAAATTTATTTATCTAACGATCTACATACATCCAATTTTCATCTCATCTGATAAAATAGTAAAAAATATAAAATATAAAATTTGGTCTCCAAGTCTATATTAGTATGAAGAATATTTTCAACGGTTCGGATCGACCATTTTCATTAATTTTGATGGCGGAGGCTACAAATAAAAGGAGACTACGGATCACTTCTCTTATGTAAAATTTTGTTATATTATTTTTAATTAATTCATTCCATAGACTCTGGTGTTCATTATATATGTAGCATACCATTCATTATATATGTAGCATACCATTTACATATAAGCGTAATATTTAATTGTTGAATGTTTAATACCTCAAGCCACCATTTTTCTTGGATCTATATATTTTAGACCAACTAACCAAGATGGTATTTTCTTCTAGTTTCTGAATCTGCTCATAAAAAGCTCTTTCATATTTTATCTGTTTTCTTTATTATCTATTTTGGTATCTTAAATAGTGATATATGTTATTTTGATAAGACAAGGTAATATGTGGCCTAAATTACTTGCGGAAGCGTGTACAATATCAAGTTCTACTTTGAATTTTAATTATCTAACAATTTCAAAAGTTTTGGTGAAATTCAATTGGTTCAAAAATCTTGTAAAAGTAAAGATAGTACGAGCAAGAGCAACAAAGCAAAGAACACACAATATAACGTAGTCCAGCCTACAAAACGGATTAAGCCTACTTTCACAAGACCTCCAGATTAAAAAAACCGCTCCGGAATCTATATACTATAACCACAAGTGTTTTACAAAAAAAAACAACCTATCGAAAATGCTCCAAAACCCTTGCAATGGGAAACACCAAGCTTGCAAGGTATAACTAAAAAGGTCTTGGTTTGACAACATTGTTGGGATTTCATGTATATGTTCAAGAGGGCGAAAATTAAATTTTTTTTGTTTTTATTTAACTCAATACACAAAAGATCTTTTTCTATGATAATTTCAAGCAAGATTACACTATGGCATCATCGAACACCTCTTATGCATCACCAAAAACAAAAAATAGTCCATTTATTTCTTGCACAGGAGTGAATAAAAATTATACCTAAAGATATTGTCAAATATCTTGGTAGAGAGGAGTTGATTCTTCTTCTAGATCTCTTGAAAAACCTTCTTCCTTCTTCGATCATGAAAGCATATTTTTCTATTGGTTCACTTTGAACCTAAACAACAACTTAAAACACTCCAAGATAGATGGATGTAGAGGTTAGAGCTTAGATCCAACCACCTAGATCTTCAATCTTCAATGAACAAGCTATTTTATTTGGTGGCTCAACCTTGCAAGACAAAAAAATAATAAGAGAAGGATTTATTTCTTCAAAAGAGAAGAAGGGATGAATAGCAACACTAGTCATGTTTAGTGTAGCGGCGGCTACTATAGCAAGAGAGAGAGAGAAATACACACAAATTTTCTCAAGCATCTCTTTTATATAGTCAAGTTCTAGAACACCTTTTGTGTTAATTATCTGCACAAATATCATTGACTATTATCTTGTTATTCTCTAATTGTATTTTACAAGGAATTTACTTGTGACTAATTAATATTATAATACTATTTAATATGTGTTAATTATTATTCTTATAATGCTCTCAAACATTATACAAAATAATATGAACATATATTCTCATAAATTTATTTATGATCTAAGCATGTCATTTTGCATGACATAATATTTTAACATTTTATCACATGTATTTATCTCATACATCATGAGATTAAATACATCATACAAAATATAAAATACTTGTTTCTTCTATTTAGTTGGTGTGACCTTACAAAGTATCTACGTCATCTTGGGATATAATATAAAGTACTTCATATTATGAACTACAAGAGGTTTTATCACTATATTATAGTCTCCTAAAATACATAGTCGTTACGTGTTTTATCCCCTTGATCTGTGTCTACCTTGTCTCGTGATATTTTAAATAATATGCAAAATAGAATCGCGTCATTTTTGTATTATATTATTTTCTTAGTCTCTCAAGTGAATTATAAGTATAACTACATCAGTTATATTGCATGCAATATAATTTCACTTTACTAAGAGGCCCAGTAATATCATAACTCAAATAATTGAGGAACAAAAATAATATTGACATATAAATTTCTCCCGCATAAGTTGTACATAACGAACTACTATATCATTGTTAGAATGGGATCCTAAGGTCAAGTGCTAGTGCGGAAGCATTTTTAACAATTATAATTCAAATTTTTGGACCTTAATCACCTAGCTAAAATCACAAACAAGCAAGTACTAAGAGGAACTGAGAAAATCAAACAATAAAGTGCAAATATAGAAAAAAGAGAGAGTAAAGAGCAAGAAAGATCAAGAGAGAACACGCAATATAACATGGTTCGGCCTACAAACAAACTAGGTCTACGTCCACAGAACTCCCGAAACCAAAACTTACTTACGGTACCGATTCCATTAGATAACAAGTGTTCTTACAATTATGGAACATATCTTTGGTTTCTTCTCACATAAGAAAATCAATCTTAGATCCTTAATTCTATGCAAGGGGCTACATCACTGTACAAAGTAAACGTGTCCGATTGACAACACTATCAAAGATGGAGATGCATTACTTGAATAAATAATATAGTACACCAAACAAAGCTAACAAAACTAGCAAACAAGTGTTCTCGGATTGACAATTAGACAATTTGGCTATCATATCACTCTCTAGATCAGGAAGCTGAAGGAAAAGGCTTTAGTGTTATTTCTGGTGCTCAATTTTGTGCTTGAAAACTTGAGGAGGACTTTCTTGATACTTGCGATTTGTATCCCCAAGGGCAATCTTAATGTTCCTCTCTTTCGTTACAGAAAACAAGGAATCCATTACAGCACCTGTTGTAACGGGTTGGAGACATTCCTAAGTTGCCCTTCTCTGCTTGGCTCACTAACTTATGAGCCCTCTTGGACAGAAACCTATTGTGACGGGTTGGAATCTCGTTATAATGAGTGTGAGATGCGTTACAGTAATACATGGCTCTGCCAATCCTGTGAAAAACTCCTGTCTTCAACACTTCTCCTCTTCAATCCGTTGCAACATATTGGGAACCCATTGTGACAGGTGGGCAACTTGTTATGACGGGTAGGGAACCCGTTGTGACGGATTGTCCATGCGTTATGGAAATGTATGGCTCTGTGAAGCCTTTGTTTTTGCCCAAGTGACTTGATATTGATATCGTTGTGATTGATATGACTTGTATGTGCATGATTGAGCTTTTGCATCATCATATTGTACCTTTATAAACCTGAAACTCACCAAAACTCAATTGTACAAGGTTACTATTATTTTGTTTTGTAAATTGTCAAACAAGAGAAGAGTTTAAACCAACAAACTCTCACTTTTGACAATTTGCTATCTTATTCCTCCCAGACAGACGGAGTAAAATCATATGTGTGTGCATATAATTCTCATGCACAACACCATATTTCTCCCCCTTTTTGCAAAGTATGGCAAAACGCTCAATTCAAATACTCCCATGAAATATTAGAATGTATTTTTAATATCAAGTTAGGATATAATTGCTTCCCCTTAATGATATAAATTTGCAAATTTAGCACAAGTATCATTTTCCAATTTCCAGAATAATGAGCATAATCAAGAAGCATAGTCATAAAAGAAACAAGCAATCATTTCATTAATCTAAAGCAAATATTGCATACAAGATATGATTGTTAGAATGTGCGATGTGAATTTTCACTAAAAATGCAAGACTAAGGTCAAGTAGTTGTGCGGAAGCGATTTCAATTCAATTCAAATCTTTTAGACCTTAATCACCTAGCCAATCAATTTAGCAAGCAATTCTAAGAGCAAATCACAAAATAGATATCAAAGAGCTAAGAGAGAGAGAGAGAGTGAAGAGAGAGCAATCAAGCACAAGTGGCACGGTATGTAACATGGTTTGACCTATCAAAAGAAACTTAGGCCTACGTCCACGGATCTGTCAAAATAAAACGTCTTTCGGGCCGTTACACTATAACCAAATGTCTTTTACAAAGGGGCGGAGACGATCTTTGACTTCTTCCAACACAAGAAAGCCAATCTTCTTCTCCTAACTCGATGCACGAGACAACACCACACTACATCGCTACAAAGGTCCAATTGACTATACAATTAAGGACAAGAATGCACCACTTGACAATACAAATGTGATGCACCAAAGGCTAATCAAATAGCAAAAGAATGTTATCGAATAGACAAGTAGAGATTGTAGCTATCCTAAGTGCTCTCAGGTTTAGGTAGCTTGAGGAGACTTTTTTTTTTTAGAGTAGCTTGAGGAGACTTTAAAGAGGCTCTCTTAGGTCCTCAATTGCAGATGGGAAGCTTATCTGAATGTTTGGATGATCTTCTAATTCGTTTCTGCAATCTTTATTTAGGCTGAGCACTTCTTGGGATCTTGAATTTGTGAAGAATTGCTTCTAGTGTTACAGGATCCTCCATAACGGGTTGCAAGGTGTTATAACGCCTTGGGCATCTTCCTCTTTTGCTCTTCTGCAGCTGACAAGTGGGCCAGAAAACTGCTAACTCGTTATAACGGATGCCAAGCCATTGTGACGCCTTGTTGGAGCGTTAGAGTAACGCTTGTCTCGAGAAATTCCAGCATATGTTCTTTCTCTCTCCTCCTGAGGCGTTATGACGCATTGGAAACTCGCTATAATGCCTTACGGACTCGTTATAATGAGTTGTCTAGCGTTATGGTAATGTTGTGCTCTGTCTTGTGCCTTGAAGCATTTCCATGATGCTTAGACCATGTCTTGATTTGTCCAGGGCATGTTTGAGCATGTTTGACATTGGGTTGTATCTGTTTTAACCTGCATCTTCACCAAAACTTAATGTGCAAGATTAGTACTTCATGTGTTTTGCAAATTATCAAATAAGAGATGAGTTGATGAATTTAATCGAACAAACTCTCCATTTTTGGCAATTTGCAAAACCAATTGAGATGTGCATATCAAATGATGCACATCTTTCATTTCTCATCCTTTTCGCAAATTAAGGCAAAAGGCTCAAATAAATTTACTCCCCCTCAATTTTAGCACATATTCAATTATACAAGTCAAGCAATTTACTCCCCCTTAATGAGTTAATATTTGCAAATATAGCACAAGTCATATGATTTACCATTTAAGCATAGGGGAATTTTAGAAGGCATATTATAAGAGAGCAATTGAGAGCAATAAACATCAAGACACATATGATCAAACATTGAATTTTTCATTTCTTTTCTCAAAATATTGATTGAAAACAGAACTCATGATAATATTGATGATAATGCATACAAGATAAAAAGAGAAAATGAAACAACAATGACATGAACTAGTGACAACATGAGCTAGCTAATCCTAAAATATGTTTCTATTGAAGCATAGCTAGAAAATTTATCTAAGTCCTAATTCTTGTCTTCTTTCCCATTTTCTTCATTTCTGTTCTTCTTGGATGGTTGAGAAATCCAAAGAGTGGGAATGGTAGGATTGACATCATCATTGTCATCAAGCATAGCTATCACGAACATATGATGAATTGAACCGCTATTAATCGAGCTAACGATGTTAAACAAGTGCTTCTTGGGAGGCAACCCAAGCGATTTAATTTTTTATGTTTTGCACATTTAATTTAATAATTGCATTTAGTTTAATTTTGCACTCATATAGCTTAATTGTATTTTTAATTTCAGTCCCAAAATTAAAAATACCCAAAAAATTCGAAAATCAAAATAAAAAATCACAAAAAATTAGGAAATGTAAATTAGGACTTTGCATATTTAATTTTGATATTTACAGCATGATTTGCACTTAATTAGGTACATACCAAAATTAAAATCCCAAAAATATATATCTCTAACATAAAAATCCAAAAATAACATATTTTGAGTTTTATTGCGGCCGCAGGCCATATCATTGCGGCCGTAAATATGAACGTTAGAGGTATTTATGGCCAAGGCTAAGAACAGACAGCCTTGCGGCCGCAAGGCATATTGTTGCGGCCGCAATAGGCAGGAAATTTTGCTAATAAAAAGGAGATCTCAGCCTTTCTCTCTCTCTCATCTCATTTTACAGCAATCATTTTTCCCTCTCTCTCACCAAGTTTTTGACTGGGCCCCAGTTCCAGACTTTACACTCTCAACTCCTGATCTCATTGCTTCTAATTCCTTTCGATTCAGCAGCAAAATCTCCAAATTCCAAAACCTTTTTCTCAGACAGCTGATACAAAGACTTGCGGCCGCAACAACTATCTTGCTGCTGCAACACCACTAATTGCGGCCACAGTTCTCCTTCTTGTGCCCACAACAGAGTTGCAGAGAAGGGATCTGAGGTGCTGGTTGGAGCACGAACGCTGCACGAGCCGAGATTCTTCGCTACGTTCGTTGATTCTCGATTGGTCTGGCCAGACCAAATCTTGGTTACTCTCATCCTCTTTTATTTGCATTTTTAGAGTACTTAGCGAGTCTTTGATCTGTCGAGTCCTGTTTGACCATACCTTAGGCCAAAATTATTGTTACGACTCGTGGCAAACAACCCGTGACGGGAGACGACAGTAGCACTCGCCTAGACAAGACAACTCGTGTGGATGAGACTTCTTCCTATGCGCTAGTAGATGAAAAGGTCCCCGAGATAGAGATGGATGACCTACCACCGTGGGCCGACCTCCCTGTCGAGGAGTGGCCGGAGAACAAGCTGCGGAACTACGACATTTGTTTCGAGAGCAGGGGTGACAAACAACTCTTCGAGGAAAAGTTGTCGAACCGTTACATCTACCAGCTTAGGTACGTCCACATACCCACACTCCAGGACCTAGGTATTTTAGATGAGGTACGCGATTACATGTCGTGTATCGATATTTGGGAGTACGTCACGACTCCATATACTGTGTATCGTACTATCACGTACGAGTTCCTTAGCACTTTCAGTGCTAATGGAGATTACTCTGTTTGGCCGTATTATCTCGACGGCTGCCAGTTTAGCGTCACGACCGACGAGGTGGCAGTGATCATGGGATTCTCACGCGTCGTCGAGTCGCTGAGATGGTCCGTCTGGGAAGACGATGTAGGAGGATATGCGGGCTTCATTGAGCAGCTAGCGGGAACTCCTAGAGTCGGCTACAAGACATCGCAGATAGCGCATCATATCTTCCGATACCTACAGCGAGCAGTAGCCATGACGATCTTCCCGAGAGGCGAGACAGTCGGGACGATGCGTGAGGTCGAGATGTTCTTTATTTACGCGATGATCCATATCCATACTCGGCCCGAGCTACGCCTTGACGTAGCATTCTTCATGCTCCAGCACGTGCTCCATGTCATTCGGAACATGCGTGCTGATGGGCAGATCACCATTGGCGGGTTTGTCACCCACCTAGCGATCTACCATGGAATGATTACTCCGTAAGGTACGATTTGTCATACCACTGCACACATGTTTGAGCGGCAGACGCAGTGGATCGATCTGCCATACTTGCAGCAAGCAATGATGTTCGTGCGAGAGGGCGACCGGCTATACTTTCTCTACCGAGGTCGCACGTTTAGGGTCCCACTCGACACACCGGTGGACAATTCTGATCGCTCGACTTGGGTCATTCACCCAGACGACGCCCCTCCTCACGTCGACGAGCCTCAGCCAGAGCCTCTGCAGATGGACCCTTCAGTCCTAGAGATGCTGAGGCAGATCCAGATGCAACAGACCACGTCCTACGACTACATGATGTCGCAGTTCGGTGCACTCCACACACATTACACTTCTCTCAGCACCGACTTGTCTGATATCACGAGTAGGTTAGGACGAGTCGAGATGCAGCAGCGTGACACTCACGCCTAGATGGACGAGATCTCAGAGCAACACCACACTATGGCCCACCGCGTCTCTGATATGCATGACTACGCGCACCAGTAGGGACGGGTGCTCGACTTGGAGCCTGAGACACCATCCTACTTCGTAGGCCAGCCATAGAGATCATCACGCACCAGGCGCGCCCCACATGAGCCTTCACCACGCCGTTCTCCACCTCAATCGTGATTTATCACGGCTTTGTGAGCTTTCTCATTCTCTTTTTATTTTCTTTCAGTTTATTTATTTCACCGGGTCGTTGCATTAGATAGGTGGACCTTGACCAACATACATTTTATCGTAGTCAATTTTAGTGTTATTGTTTGAAGACTTAACAAACTTAACAAATTTAGAAGCCCAAGGATTTTCTTCCTTCAATTCCTTTTATTTTTCAAAATTAACTTGGTCTCAATGTCATTAATAATATTTTGTAGCAATTCAAGTTTTGATTTTAGATTATTGATCATAGCATCCTTAATTTCTAAAGACTTTTTGGACTCAACAAGCAATTCCTTAAGTTTGGTCACATTGAAAGATTCTTGTATTCCATCCAAGTCACAAGACTCATCATCACTAATGTCATCATGAAATTTAGAAAGATCAAAGATTATCATACTAGCTCGGCTAGAGGCCTCCAAGTATTGAGTGCTTGTAGTCTTGCCCTTTGGTTGAGTTGTTGTCTTTTGCGCTTGATCATTTGCTTTAGCAAGGCTCAAAAGTTTCTCAATTTGCTTATCATCATCCTTCTTTGCAAGTGATGGAGGTAGCTCTTTGTTGTTGATGACCACTTTTGAGAATTCATCTCTCATTAGAGCTTCTACTTGTTCTTTTGCATAATCATCCTTAGTTTGAGCCATTTTCTTCAACATTCGAATCTTCTCCGGATCTGTTATCCCTTGTTCCTTTATGATGTCAAGTGTTATTTCCAAGCATGTTCTTGATTTTTTTTCCCGATGAGAGCTAGCTTGTTGTCTATTTCTCCTCCTCCGAGATTTACTTCTTCTTCCTCCTCATCTTTACTTTTTTCGAATTCGCTTATTCAAGTTGCTTGCATAGCTTTTTTGTTAGTTTTCCTAAATCGTCATTTTTGTGGTCTTCTTCTTTGAGGAAAGATCACGTAGTAATTTTGAATGCTATGACATTCTTTGTTGCAAGATAAGTATACTACATTTTTGTCTTGAGTTAGTCTCTCTTCATTCACTTTTCTTTCGAATTATATTTCTTCTTTCACTAGCTTGGTAAGGAGGTCATTGTCTTTTGAGAGAACTTGATGAATTTTTGATATATGACTTCACTTGACTCGAACTTATAAAATGAATTAAACGAAAATTGAGAAGATCGTTAAAGGTCTGTTCGTTTGCAAAGAAAACAGACCCGGAAAGGAACTTTACGCGGAAAGAAACTTTCGTCTTGTTCGTTTGGTACGAAAGGTAATCTTGTCGGAAACCTAATTTCCTGATTTCGCTGAAAAGCAATGGTTTCGTTTTCTGATTTTTTTTGACGGAAAACGAAAAGTCTTATCGGAGAGCTTCCCAAGCATTCACAAGGCACGCATCTCTCTCACTGATGCCAATACAAATATTACAACTCTCTTCAACTTATTATTTCTTACTTTTCAATCAAGAATGAGCAATTGACTTTGAAGAGATTGTGCAATGGCGACTGGGACTCGATTTCTTCATGAGCAATTGACTACTGGTACAGATTCAATTCATTTGTACATGTTCAATTGACTACTGGTACAGGTTCAATTGACTACTAGTGATTGAACACCCTGAGCTTATTTAGTAAAGGCCTCTCCACTGAGTACACATTTAGTTCTCTTTTCTTTTTACTCAATTCTTTTTAGCAATGAACTGATGCTGATAAAATGGTTTCCCGGTTTCCTAGTCTTTCCTGGTTATTGTGGGTGTTCTGTTATTTTCCTGGTACGAGGTTGTTACTGATACATGTTGGTCATTAAATTGTGTAAACCCACTGTTGCAAAATTGCCAACATTTGATATAATGTGTATGACAGCTGAAGGCATATGTGTCACATTGTGCCAGAGATGTCCTGTCATGCTCTACCACTTAATTGAGTACTGAATCTACAAATGCTACATGTATTTCATTCAGCTTTCAGCTATTACTTCTCTTTTATTATCAATTTCAGCAATTAGTGACGTTGATAAGCAGAAGAATGTCAGTGGAAGATGTGTTGCTTAATTTGACATAATAATTAACTTTACTCTTTACGCTTTCAGCTATTTTGGATTAAAGTATAAATTTGTTGTTTATATCAAAATAAACAATAAATATGTTGTTTGTTGTGATACAATTTAGATATATGTTTCGTGTTGTACTGCTTTGTTTATTTATTTAGTTAAATGTTTAATAATTATGTGTATCCATTGAAGTTATAATCTTGTGGTAGTGTTTGTTTAAGTTTCATATATCTCATTAAATTATTATAATCTTGAAGTAGTGTTTATTTAACTTTATCACTCCAGCAATGTTTTAAATTCTAACACAAGCTTTATTTTTTATGTGATGTTATACAAAATGTTTGTTTGTAATAAATATTTAGAATGAAGTTCTATTTGGATATATATTTTATGTCTGCTCAATCAGTATCTTATTTGGTCTAAGATTTTACATAAAAGTTAGAAACGAAAAGCACAAATATTTTATGTTTGAATTTACATAAATTAATTATTCAATATAAATATGTGTACTATTTTTTTGCAAAAAAAAAAAAATAAAGTGTACACTTTTACCAAAAAAAGAAAGAAAAGAAACAGAAGACTGAACTAAAAGAACAGACCCATGAGCACTTGGTCATATTTTCATTTTCTGTTTCTTGACGAACGAACAGACTTAAAATATTTGTGCTTTCCGTTTCTTTGCAAATGAACGTGGTTAAAATATAATTTTTTTCCACCGATTTTTCTTTTCGGCAAAATCTTTTTTTCCAAATCCTTTCCAACTAAATGAACAGACCCTAATCTTAATTAATCCAGCGATCGAGAAGATTAATTGAGTACAAACTACGCCCATAAAATTTCGTTTGCGAATAATATGATTTCAATAATAAATTTATTCACAGAGATCTCCGGGCTTGGAAATACCAACCCGGAAACGGTTGCGTTATAAACGAGTTCACTCGCATTCCCTCAGTTAGTCAGATCACGCTATTCAAGGCACGGTTACCTATCTATAATTATTGCCTTGCGAAGTTGCCATACCCCGCTCCAATCACAGTAGAGAAGAAGCGAAAGAGAAGGAAGCCATGGCCGACACGCTAGATGCTCTCCGATCGCTAATGGCCGCGCACTCACCTCCTCTCCACGCCCTCGTCGTCCCTTCCGAGGACAACCACCAGGTTCTCTTCTCTCCCCTCCTCTCCTCTCCCTTCAACGGTTTTAGACACCGGAATTCAATGGGGGCAAATAGCGCAGGGATTCACATCGCGGATCGCAATTGAGTTTTGTGCGCTAGAGTGTGTGTTTGTAACGAATGACTTATAATCGAAAGCGATGTGAGACGAAGGATAAAGTGCTACTTAAGTTGTGCAGAAGGCTGAAGTTCTACTTTAGTTTTGCTATTGAATATCTGAATAACATATCAATAAATTTATTGATCCTTTATCCTGATTGTCTTGCGACGCTGGCAATTGGGGCATCTGCTTGGTTGGAGCTTTTTCACTTTAACAATATGAACACATGGTTTGGTTTCATGTGCTAATATTTTCTTGAAAAAGTAATTATTGTTTTAAGTGGCCTATCAATGTATACACATTATAGGACAATAATTAGCAAATTTTAAAAAATAACAAATGATCGGATTGTTTGGTACTTTTGAAGAGTTATGAGTCGTGCCATTAGGCTTACAATATTGGTAGATTGTTCCAAAACTGGGAGTCATAGCATTTTTTAAAAAAAAAATTAAATGAAAAATCAGAACTATTTAGTACAATTCTTTAAGTAACAAGCTTGATAGTGATCTTTTTTCTCGCTATGATTAAATTATAAAATTAACCTAGCTTTTGCATCTGGTGTATATAATCAGGGAATCTGCCTTATTTTTAAGTTCACTAAATATACCCTATTTCCTCAAAATTTTATAAAAATTATATTCTGATCATCGTAGAGAGGATTGTTTTCCATATTCTGATTACTGTTAGACAAATTGATATGTTAGACATTCCTGGTCGGTAATGAATCGCGACCTTAATTGGGCATAAATTTGCTTTTGTTTTTGGTACGTTCTTTTCATTTCTTTCTCAAATAGTATTAGAACATAAGGTAGAATTTCTAGTGGATATACAAGGGAAACTTTGCCTGTATTAAAATGTTTAAAAGTATAGCAAAACCTTTGCCTGTGCATCTGGTGCTGCAGATAATGGCCACGCATATTGAACGATTTCCTTGTTGATAGATGAATTTGTGTTTTATTTGCAGAGTGAATATGTCTCTGAGAGGGATAAAAGGAGGGCGTTCGTGTCAGGATTTACAGGAAGTGCTGGTGAGACTACTATACTGGACCTTTACCTTTCTTACTTGTAGGCATATTTCCATATACAAAGTTTTTGTTGCAAATAAGCATGACCATTCATTTTGTTGATGTCAAATTTGCTTTTTTTGATCAAGTAGGCTCAGACCAACTGCAGAACTGTTAATTGCATGAATTTGTTCACAAGTTCGTTGAGTATTCTAACAGAATTTTTTTTTGGTCAATAGGTTTGGCTCTTATAACAATGGATGTGGCACTGCTGTGGACAGATGGGCGTTACTTCCTACAGGCTACTCAACAACTGAGCGACCGATGGAAGCTGATGCGAATTGGTGAAGACCCAACTGTTGACACTTGGATAGCTGATGTAAACAACTATCTCATTAGTTGTGCTGAGTCTATCATTTTGTGGCTTTATGGTGTTTACTGGCATATAAGATGTTTCAAGAATATCTTTCGGAAATATAAAAAAAAAAACTGTGCATGCCTTATCTAGTTGAAGAAACCCAGATAGCACACGGGAACCCAAAAAATGTCTTAAATAATTCAACATCACAGCACGCTGATGCATACAGTTACTTGAATGCAGTATCCTCCCCATCCTATACAGCGTTGAGTTCCTTTTGTGTTATTGAATTTATTCTGTCATCATTTTCCAGAACTTACCAAGTGAAGTAGTTGTTGGGATTGATCCGTGGTGTGTGTCTGTAGAAAGTGCGCAGAGATATGAAAAGGCATTTTCAGCAAAGAAACAACAATTGTTCCAGCTCTCTTCTAACTTGGTGGATCAAGTTTGGAAGGACCGACCTGCAGCTGAAGCCTCACCTGTGATGGTGCAGCCGCTTGAATTTGCAGGACACAGTGTTCAAGATAAGTTGAAAGATCTTAGAGAAAAGTTGCTGAAGGAGAATGCCTGTGGGATAATCTTCTGTGCTCTTGATGAGGTTTTTGTTATTATCTTTTACATCGTCTTTTAATTTGATACCTTTGGTGAAACTTTACAGGATAAATTTAAGTAGTAGTTAACATGCTATGTTCCTCTTGTCTTTATCAAATGACATCACTCTTAATCCGGGTTGATAATTAAAAAAAAATTCCAAGGGAGTAGTTTATGTCTGCAGCTTGTTTTCTATTTCCAATCTTCTAGGAATTCCCATGGGAGTGTAATAATCATGTTGGTTGTTTTGTAATTTTCTTTCTGCTTAGGTCGCTTGGCTGTATAACATACGAGGAAATGATGTTGCATACTGTCCAGTGGTTCATTCCTACGCTATAGTTACATCAGACTCTGCTTTCTTTTATGTGGATAACCGAAAGATTTCGTCTGAGGTCATTACTTTGATCATCGCAATTTAAATTCGTTCTATTTTTCAGAACTTGATTTTGACTATTGAGATCAATTTATTAAATTTACTCATATGGAAGTAAGATATCTTGTTATCAGGAACCAGTAAGTAACTAGGAATAGAAAAAGGGTCATGAGCGCATGATAATTACGGTTCATTCATTGGTGCTGATAAAAAATATGCTTGAGATTAAGCTGTAAAAAATGGCAGCCCGGTGCACATAGCTCCCGCTTGCGCGGGTCCGAGGAAGGGCCAAACCACTTTGAGGTCTTTATATGCAGCCTTTCCCTCTTGAGATTGAGCTATAATACAATAAATTTTTCTGACTACATGACATTACCATAAAGTACAAAGCTGCCAATTAAACAAATTGCAGAAAACATCATTTATGGAAAGTCAAAACTACAAAAAAGTTGCATTTCTACTTTATCTTTACATTCTTCTTTTGTAATCAAAGCAGGTTCAGACTCACCTGAATGAAAATGGGATTCAAATAAGAGACTACAACACGGTCGATTCAGATGTAAGTCTGCTTGCATCTGGTCAGCTAAGTGCTGAAAACAAAGCGAAGGTGGATACAGAGAAGTCATCTAATGATGCAGAAAAACAGCTCAAGAGCGAGAAAATATGGATAGATCCAAGTTCGTGTTGCCTGGCACTGTTTGCCAAGTTATCTGCTAATCAGGTGTTCTTGCAGCAATCACCTTTAGCCCTTACCAAAGCCCTTAAGGTGATTCGTTCATATTGATTTTCATCTTCTATGTCTTGTCCTTTTGATGTCGTCTTACATTTTTTATAATTAAATGTGATGAAGAACCCAGCAGAACTGGATGGCTTAAGAAAAGCACACATCAGAGATGGTGCTGCTGTTGTGCAGTATCTGGTTTGGTTGGACAATAAGGTTAGCTCAAATTTCATCCCTTCTCAATGGAAATATTGTTATTTAATCTAATACTAAAGTAATGCTGTAGCCAAATTGCTTTTGATTATATTTATTCCGTTGGTTTTGACTGCAGATGCAGGAGCTATATGGAGCTTCTGGCTACTTTAACGAGCCACAAGGAAAGATAGAGCGAAAATCTTTGTAAGTTGCAATTTTGTTATTAACTTGTTCTATCAGTGTTTATACGTTAGCCTCACATGGGGGAGTACAACAATTTTGTCACATTTGGTAATTTTCTGCAGTGACGAGAAACTCACTGAGGTATCTGTTAGTGATAAGTTAGAGGGTTTTCGTGCAAAGCAGGAGGTAAATATTAACTTAAATTAATCATCATGTTACTATTTATAATGTTCTGGAGTTTTCGCGTTTCTATTTTTTAATTTGTTATCGGGTTATTGCAGCACTTCAGAGGGCTGAGTTTTCCTACCATCTCATCTGTTGGCTCAAATGCAGCAATAATTCACTATGGACCGGAGCCAGACACATGTGCTGAACTTGATCCTGATAAGATCTATCTATTTGATTCTGGGGCACAGGTTTGAGCTATTCTATGTTTTCCAATTTCACCAATTTTGGATTGATTTCATCCTTACAAGATCACTTTTACAGTATTTGGATGGGACGACAGATATAACAAGGACCGTGCATTTTGGGAAGCCTTCCCAACATGAGAAGTCTTGCTATACTGCTGTAAGTGTGTTCTAAAGAATGCTAGGATCTAAAAGCAAATTTTCTGCCTCTTCTTTTCTTTTGTCAGTTTGTTTAATGTAGTAACTCTTTATAACCTTACAAAATAGGTGCTCAAAGGCCACATTGCATTGGATAGCGCTATATTTCCTAATGGGACTACAGGTAAATTACAGCTACACAAGTTGAACATACATATTCTATGGTAAATTGCAATCAGTAGATGAACTTGCTTTTGATCTGAAATAGGCCATGCTCTTGATGTTCTTGCCCGAACCCCGCTATGGAAGAGTGGCCTTGATTATCGACATGGCACAGGCCATGGAATTGGAGCATATTTGAATGTCCATGAAGGTGTGACTCATTTTCTTTAGTCTCTTTCTTTCTGTTATATAATCCATTTTGTATGGTGTAACACCTCTCCTTGTTGATTTTTGTTTTTCAGGTCCTCATCAAATCAGTTTCAGACCTCATGCTCGCAACGTCCCACTTCAATCGTCGATGACTGTGACAGATGGTCTGTATTTTATATTCCATTTATTTTAATTCAACTGTTTCCTCAATGTTAACTATTTATCTGTTCTTTTTGCTTCTAGAACCTGGTTATTACGAAGATGGGAACTTTGGAATAAGGTTGGAGAATGTTCTAGTAGTCAAGGATGCTAATACTACATTCAATTTTGGCGACAAGGGCTATTTGGCCTTTGATCATATTACCTGGGTAAGTCGAGAATACTTGAACAGTGGAAGATTTCATTCGTTCTTCTTTCTTTTCCTTTTTCCTTTTTACTTTTTAGTCTTGTTTAAATAACTCAAGATACCATTTGATCATGAGGCCTTGTTTTGACAGTGTTTTATATTTAACATATGCAGGCACCATATCAGACAAAGCTGATGGATTTGACCCTGCTGAGCCCAGAAGAAATTGAGTGGGTCAACTCGTACCACTCTGATTGCAAGAAGATTTTGACTCCATATATGAATGAGAAGGAGATGGAATGGCTTAACAAAGCTACCGAGCCAATTAGTTCCCTTGCTTGACTGTATCAGTTGAACTTATTCCAAATTGTATGAATTATTTCTATAGTGTTGCCCATTGATTTCAATTTACTTTGATCCACTGTATTTTATAATCATGGCAACAGTTAAAGTCGTATATTTATTATTTAATGCATGCCTCTCTGTGTGTGTGCAAGCGGCCCTGTGCACTAAGTTGTTATTCTGTTTTATCTGGCAATGCAGGGGTGGGGTGGGAAAAAATCTACAAATCAACAGTAAGATCTGTGCCGTTTTAGAAATTCATTGGAATAGGAAATGTATCTGGATTTACATTTTCTCAATTCTTGATGTAATCGGATTAATATTTTGGGTTCCGACCTGGATTCAATCTGGGATAACAAATTGTCTTAATATTTTTTCTTTGAAACTGATGCAAGAATTCTTCGAGAGATGATTCAAAAAGAGGAAGGATCAAAGAAATGTTTTTGACAATTGTTAGCTTTCAAAGTATCCTAGTTCTTTTCTTTTGAAGGAAATAAAAATGAATGTATATACTAACTACTAGGCTTAATGTCAGTTAAAAGATTAATTTTGTATTAGTGATCTCGTCAAGATATTTTATACAGAAAGCGTTTGTAAACATTTTGTATTGTGGTGTGGAGTTACTGTCATTGTGAACTGGAACAGTAGGAATCTTGCCAGCAGTACTTGACAAAGAAATATCTCTGAGATAATGTGTATGGCTCTTGGAGATGAAACAATCATGCATGTTAGTTAAGCCTTCTACTGTGCTAACTGCTCAGTTAGTTATTATTCCAATCAGGCCTAGGAGTTGGTAGGAGCCTTCCATAAATTGGGACCTACTAGCTTCCATTCCATCATCACATGAATTCGATTTGGTAGAGCTAGTGAAGGATCATATATTCATATCATTGAGCTACTTCAGTATCTCTGAGACAAGCAACCTCTCTTCACATGTACCGGGACCCAAGTCCAGTTACCCGGTACCCCTCTGTCGAACATTTATTGAGACCGGAAGTATGTGTCACTATGGTTGCCAGTTAATTGCAACTAGTGCGTGTAAAATGGTTACTATGCTCATTTTTCAAATATGCATGACTACTAGGTTTCTTGCCAATTTTAGAGCATTATGGTAGTGCCTAGTCAATTTTGTTCTGCTATTGATTGATATAGGTCTCTTTAGTGTAGTGGCCCAAATTGATTGACGATTTTGTTTTTGTCTTAGTTTAGCCTAGTCACTTGAAATCTTGCATGGATTATGTGGAAGGTTAAATTGTGATTTATAATTCTACAGTGATTCAAAACATTCCCCTAAAATGTGTTATTTCCATCTCAATATTTGTACGTCTTTACAATTGAAACCCATGACTGTATAAGCGTATAACAAAAAGGAACTGGAACCAGACTTGAATGATGCATGACTACTACATACCTGAAGCAATGACGCAAGTGATTTAAATTGAAGAATGAAATAAATTATCTAACCTGATGCAATGGGGAAAAAAAAGAAAAATACAATCTGTGTTCATCCATCATCACTAGACCTAGGTAAAAAAATTGGTCGACAAGAGAAAATACAGAATGAAACAAGAAACAGACTTATCTCAAATTATAACAAATTTTCCTATTGGTCGACCCTCAATAAATCCTTCATTCTGTTTTACCGTTTACAGCTCCTACAGTTTCAGCTCAAGATCATCAACAGCGACCTCATGAATCCTCTCGCCCTCCCATGGCGTAACCTTTCCTTTTTCAAACTCAAAATCTTGACCAACAGCTGCACCAGTTGCACTAACCATCTCTGTACCATTACTAGCCACACCCGGGTTGACCAGGTTGAAAGTAGGTGAAGCGGGTGCTGTATGTTGGAAGCTAATCCACCGACCTGAATCCACAGTCGATACATCAGACTCGTCACATTCTGGTATTGTGTCAGGGTGGTGGTGTTGTCGGGCCCGTGTTGGGCTTGAGGGAGCAGAGACGGCGAAAAAAGGGTGCCTAAATGGATCTGGCTCCCACTCTGGCTTGTGAACTTTAGTGGGCCGCGAAGCAGTTGGAGACGAGAGGGGTGGTGTCACGGGTGCACTATTGGAGATACGGAGAGCTGGGAGGTTAGGCAGATTCCGTAGGAAGGGAAGGAGGTATGATGGGTTGACAGCAGTAGGGTTATTATAATTAGGGTTAGGGTTAGGATTTTCGTTGCGGGTCGGGCTGGGAAAGGAAGAGGAAGAAGGACTTGCATGATAGGAAGGTACCGGGCTGACGAAGGCTGATGATGGAGCACTAAGAAGTTGAGATGAAGAACATGGGCTCATGTTTGTTGAGGCTAAACCGGCGAGTGCAACTTCTGATGGTGGTGTAGGCGGCTTACATCCCTGTAAACAAATTAAAATTGGAAAATAAATGTTCAGAAGAAATTCAATTCATTCCTAGGCAAGAGATAATTCTCTAATTTTGAAAACTTCCAGAAGTTCATTGTACATTTATGCCTAACTAACATAGATAACAGCATTATGATGTCAAGACCAAACAATGTCATACTAGTGCATCAAAATTAATGAGCAAATATATAGACACACTTTCCTTCATAGAATTGAGCTCTTTTCATCATAATATTAACATTTTATCATGTCCAGTGACCTAGTAGTTGTAGGTTTGGTTACTTTAAATGCTGTTGCTTTAATTTGTGTCCTCTTTATCTTCAATTTTTCTGTTTAAAGTTTAACATCATGAAAGGGAAGGAACCACTTGCCATTTGCCAACTGTTCGGATTAGTGGGATACATGTTCAAGGAAAAGTAAAAAAATATATATATATAGGCACAAAAAGTTCGATAGCAAAGACTGAATTTCAACACTAGTAAAAAAGATCTTCATCATGGCCGATTGAAATAAAGGAAAGGTAATGAAAGAATGACCACCTAAAAAGAGAAAGCAGTCAAAGAAATCATGATCTTTTTGTATCAACTAACAGGAATACAAAATTAAGTTCAATACAGAAGATAATTAATGATAAATCAAGGCCCTCTCGAATTAAATAATGTGGATAGCAGATCAACAAATGAGTTAGTTTTCCCGTACAAATTTGGATATGTAAACCTTGAACAAACCGGGTATTGAATTATTAGAAAAGAAAGGGGCTCCAGACAAAACTTATTAATTCACCTCAAATTATTGAATTTTTTTTATTCACAACACACCCCAAAAAAACCCACAAAAAAAATCAGAAAATAAACTTCAAAAACTCCTCTGAAAATAGTCTCGAGCTTGAACCCAGATATTCTCATAATGGAGATCTTGTAATAGTGAAGATGATTGAATTTACACGAAAGCCTCTAACTTCCAACAAATCAAGTACGAAATTACCCAGATCGACAAAGATATTCCCAATTTGAGAAATATCACTAGAAAAACACATCTATTCCAAAATGGAGGAACAAATAAGGCCTAGGATAAGATAAATTGAAGGATACTACCAACAACTGTCCTAATTACTCGATTTTTCCCAGAAACAAAAAAAAAATATACATATACTTGTCAAAAGAAAAACAAACAACCCAACCTCCGGAAAGATCTAAACCACTAGTAAGAAATTAGAAAGAAAAAATGAAGAGAAAAGGCTCTAAACAACCCAACCAACCCTCATAGGTCATAGCAGGAAACAGTAACAAACAAAACCAAAATAAATAAATAGAAAAACAGAGAAGTTAAAGCTACAGATATGAGATCTGATTGAATTACAGAGTATAGAGGCAAGTACCTTGCGGTAGGTGGTGCCGTCGTCCTCGACAACCCATCCGGCCTCGCGGCAGAGCGCCTTGAGCACCTCGTTGTTGTCGCAGTGCTTGGGCAGCTTGTAGCTCCCAAGAGCTCTCAACCCAGAAAATATCTTTGCGGCGATAGCCCGCCGCCTCCGCTCCCTCCTCTTGTTGTTCTCCCTCTCCTTCCACGTAGGCATCCTCCCTCCTCCACCTCCAACTTCACCTCCACCCCCTCCTCCGCTCCCTGACGTCATCAGATCCCTTTTAATTAACTCTCCTCGCAAGTCGCAAGCAAGCTGTGAGTAACGTGAGTTGCTCCGACGCAAGAAGCCAGGTTTTTCTTTCTTTTTCTCTCTTTATTACTTCTCCTGGCTTCTTCGCGGTTAGAGCGCCCCTCTTTTGTTCATCTCTCTCTCTCTCTCTCTCTCTCTCTGCTCTCTCTCCTCTCGTTTGTTTGTTTGTGTGACTGCTTTTTTGGAAGACAGAGGAGAGAGAGCTCACGAGGAGAGGCTTATACTTTAATGCCACGAGATTAGATAGATTCTCTTCTGTGACAGGCCGTATGATGTATGAACCCCGCTATTAAATCTTGCATACACCCGGCCTAATATTTAATTACTGGCTGATAGAGCGAAATAGGTAATTACGCGCAATTAATGATCTCTGTAATTAATTGTATGTATATTACATATTAAAACTGATGAATTACACTAAATTTTAAGAGAAATTACGCGCTGTAATTATTTCGGTATCTTTAATCTCGTATCTCACACTTGTATTTCATATAAGACAAGACTGTTTTTAATTTTGAATTTCATATCTAACCTCTTGTCTCTCACTCTCCTTCCTCTTTTGTCTTATTCTTTTTTTTAAACTTATTTCTTTCTCTCCCAACTACATATTTCTTCTTCCTTTTTCTTTCTTTCTTTATCGATGAAAACATTGAAAAACATCGTTGAATCAATGCTTCGCATTGATGAGTTGATGAAAAACATCGATGAAATGTTGTTTCGCATCGACGAATGTAAGGTTTGCATCGATGAATCGATGAAAACATTGAAAAACAGCGATGAATCTATGAAGATAAAAAAAGAATCGATGAAAACATTGAAAAACAACAATGAATCGATGAAATATTGAAAAACATCGATGAATTGATGAAAAAACAGAGGAGTTAGTATAACCATTAGAGGAGTTAGTATAAACATCTGAGATGTTAGTATGACCATCAGAAGAGTTAGTATAACCATTTGAGATGTTAGTATGACCATCAGAGGAGTTAGTATAACCATCTGAGATGCTAGTATGACCATATCCTTAGTTAGTATTTGCACATTCTTATATAGTGCAGATTAGACTTGAAACAACTAGTCTGAACACATGCTTAATTTAGTCTTAACACCTTTTTTATTTAGTATGCACACCTATTTTATTCAATATGCACATCTATTTTATTCAGTATGCACACAATTTCTGTACAAAACAAACTTAACACCTCAAAGGAGTTAGTATAACCATCAGAGAAGTTAGTATGACCATCTAAGGAGTTAGTATGACCATCTGAGATGTTAGTATGACCATCAGAGGAGTTAGTATGCACATCATTTTTGTACAAAACGACTTGAAACATTGCAAAAAAAAAAACAGACTTAAAACAACTAGTTTGAACACCTATTTTATTTAATCTGAACACCTTTCTTATTTAGTCTGAACACCTTTTTCATTTATATGTGCCTTAGAATTGACTTGAAGCAGTGCAAAAGTAGACCTGAAATAACTAGTCTGAACACCAGTTTTATTTAGTCTGAACAGCTGTTGTATTTAATCTGAACATCAGTTGTATTTAGTCTGAACACCTGTTGTATTTAGTATGAACTAGTATGACTATATCTTAGTTAGTATGAGCTCAAAGTAACGTTCGATCTTCGAACGGACGTATTCTTAGATTGACAATTAGATGATTGTAACTATTATAAGTCTCTCAGGTTAGGCAGCTGTAGAAAAAGACTTTAGTGTTATTTCTGATGCTCAAATGTATGCTTGAAAGCTTAGAGAATGTTTTTGATAGCTTCCGGGTTGTACCCCCAAGATATATATAGGTGGGCACTTCTTGAAGTCTTGCAATCTTGAAATATTGTCCTCGCATTACAAAATCTGTTATAATGGGTTGACAACTTTTCATATTTGCCCTTCTTTTCTTGATTCACTGATTTTTGTGCCCTCTTGAGTAGGAACATGTTATGACGGATTGGGAATCTATTATAACGGGTGAGGAACCCGTTGTGACAAGTTAGTGATGTGTTACATTAATGCATGGCTCTAGAAACTCCTATGTTCTTTAGCACTTATCATCTTCAACTCGTTATGACGGATTGAGCATCATCAATGTGTACATGCATGTTTGAGCCTTTGCATGTTTGAGCTTTAGTAACGCATAGCTCTGAAAATGCTAATTTGCTTGCTCTTGATATCTTTGAGTATGTCTTGACTTGTACATGCATGTTTGAGCATTTGCATCATCAATGTGTACATGCATAAACATGCATCTCACCAAAACTCAATTGTACAGGGTTAGTACTGATTTGTTTTGTAAATTGTCAAACAAGAGATGAGTTTAATCCAACAAGGATATCAACATCCTTATGACTACTCTCATTACACCTCTTCAATCTTCAATCCAATGCCTCCTTACTCATTTACAAACGTTGAAGAAGGAACTCAATATGTCTCTCAACAAGTATACCACTTATCTTTGTTTGAGAAGCACAATTTGACTAGAGTGCATGAGAGACTTGACGCCCAAAATGAACTCAACTTCATAGTTCGGACGAATTGAAATCAACAATTCAAAACTTGGAATGATTGTTCCGAGCCAACCAGAACCAAAGCACAAATGGGAGAAGGGAATGAAGGTGCTACTCAAGTCAATCTGGAGGATGATGATCAAACTAGTAGTGATGATGAGTAGTATAATTTAGGGTAGAAATTTTAATATAATTTTCTATGCTCCTATGAGAACTTGAATGTTTAAATTTGATATTTGTATGCATATTGTGTAAGCATTTGACTTGTCTTTTTGATATATTTTCTTGCATGTTATATTTTCTTGATTATATCTCTTGCTTATGCTTCTTTATCACTCTTGAAATTGCAAAATTGAAATGCGGCTTGTGCTATATTTGCAAATTTTATATCATTAAGGAGAAGCAATTACATATGACTTGAATTGAAAATACATGCTAGAATTTAGGGGGAGTAATTGAATTGAATTGAGCCTTTTTTCATACTAAAAGGGGGAGAAATGTGGTGTTGTGCATGAGCATTATATGCACATGTATAAGATTTTGAAAATTGTCAAAAGAGCGAGTTTGTTAGATTAAACTATTCTTTTATTTGACAATTTGCAAAATAAATCAGTACTAACCTTGCACAATTGAGTTTTGGTGAGTTGCATGTTTATACATGTACATTCTAATGATGCAAAGGCTCAAACATGCATATACAAGTCATGACGATCACATTGATATCAAGAGCAAACACCTTGGACAGAAACAAAGGCTTGGCAGAGTCATGTGTTACCATAAAGCATGGAGAACCCGACACAATGGGTTCTCTACCCGTCATAACAGGTTGCCCACTCATCACAATGGGTTACCAATCTGTTGTAACAGATTGAAGAGGAGAAGAGCTGAAGACAAGGGATTTCTACATGTTTGGCAGAAACATGCGTTATCATAACGCATCTCAGACCCGTCACAACGAATTTCCAACCCATCATAACGAGTTCCCCACCTGTCACAATAGGTTCTTGTCCATGAGGACCAAAAGTCAGTCAGCCAAGGATTGAAGGGTATTTTGGAAAAGGCTCTAACCTGTTACAACGGGTTCTATAACGAGTTTGTTGTTTTCTGGAACGTAAGAAGAGCATACCAAGATTTCAAGACTTTCAGATGTGCCCGACCTATATATACCTTGGGAATTCGAACCAGAAGCATCAAGAAAGTCATCTTCAAGTTTCCAAGCACACAATTGAGCACCAGAAAGAGCACAATAGCCTTCTCCTTCAGCATCCTCATCTAGAGAGTGATAGGATAGCCAAATTGTCCAATTATCAATCCAAGAACACTTAGTTGTTGATTTTGTTTGATAAACTACATTGTGCAGTGAAGTAGTTTATTCCCGTCCTTGATTGTGTTGTCAATCATACACGTTTACCTTGTAGAGCGGTGTAGCCCCTTGCATAGGTTTGGAATCTATGATTGGTTGTCTTGTTGAGAAGAAATCAAAGATAAATTCCGCAATTGTAAGACTACTTGTGATCTAGTAGAATCGGTTCCGAAAGAAAGTTTTGGTTCCCGGAGTCTCGTGGACGTAGGCTTTTGTTTGTAGGCCGAACCACATTACATAGTGTGTTCTTGTGTTCACTTGATTTCTTTTGCTCTTTACTCTCTCTTCTTTTTATCTTCGCACTTTATTGTTTGATTTACTCAATTGCTATTAGCATTTGCTTGATTGTGATTTTAGCTAGATAATTAAGGTTCAAAATTTGAATCGTAATTGTTAAAAATGTTTTCGCACTAACACTTGATCTTAGAACTTCATTCTAACAAATACATGCAAAGTTAACTGAATAAATCTATCATAGGGACCATGACATGTAGAGTTGAAGAAGGAGCCATGATCTCAACAATTACTGGAGAGGAGATGGGGCAGAAAATCAACTCATTTTAAAGATGTGTTTATATGACTCAAGTTTTATAGGAGTGTATTTGATTTGTTGTCTGTTTTTAGGTTGGAGATTTGTGTTATTAACTTTTTTAATTGTGAGAATTAGACGTTTGCATATGGATAGGGGCAAATGATCATGTATGGATTAATTTTTGGCAAATTCTGCTATGAATTAAAATCAACTTAATTTATACGAGTCATTCATATGGAAAGACATATAGGAATAAGGTTTCTGTACTGTAGATGAATGGTACCGAAATATTTGAGCAGTGATAAATACAAATGCAGCATGAGGTTTGTGATATTAAGAGGGTAGAGGGACCTTTTGTAAACAGTTTCTTCGTTTTAGTTTCTAAAATGAAGAGGTGAGCTCCCCATAGGGTATAACAGATGGGTCGGGTCGGGTACTTGTGGATCCAACCCGAGCAAATTCACGGATCTACGGGTCCACGGGTATCACGAGGCGGGTAAGTACGAATTCGAAATGGAAAGGGTCAATCCGACTCGTGATAAACTCGGACGGGTCGGGTCGGATCCTGCCGGATTTTTTTTGAAAAGGTTGGGGAAAAATGATACAACTTAAAAAAAACCAAAAAATTACAAAAAAAATCCGAATTTTTAAAAATTTTAAATTATTTTTGCTGCCAATACTTTTTTCAATTTTTTATTTTTTTAATTTGAAATGACACAATGTGACCTGGAATTGATCGATGAAATGACGGGTCTGTCACGGATATCATGGGTATGTCACAGGTCTATCACGGGTCGGCACGGGTCAGTTCTGCCACTGGTCGAGGCACGGGTATGACGGGTTTCGAAAAAATTGATCTACCTGACCCGTCCTAGACTCACGGTTTTTTTTACACGGGTCGGGTATGGTCCACGAGTCGGGTCGGATCACGGACGGGTCGACCCGCCCAGGTATTGTCACAACTCTAGCTCCCCACTAGTTTCAAAGAAAGTAAAAAAAATCAAATAAAAGCAAATCAAATGAAGAAAAATGTCATATATATGAAGACTAAAAATGAGCTGATTATTTTCAAAATGTTTACAAATTGTACGGTCCCTATATGATATTATTAAAAAACTTTTATTGACAAAAACAATATGATCCATTCAAGATGGGTGCTTCCTAGGTACTCCATTCAATCTCTACTATTTGATTGTATTGAGATTCGCATCATAGATTCCAATCAAATGGTAGAGATTGAGTGGAGTATCTAGAGAGCACCCATCTTGATGTACTAGTTTTTTCCTTTTTAAATTTCAATCTAACTTTACAAATTGGACTAGCATCACTTGATACCCATACTAATGTTGCTTTATTATTATTTTAAAAATTATATGTTGTCACGTGGGTTCAAAGTATGATGTGCAATTGAGTTAAAATATGTAATTTTATGGTAAATATAAAATTTATTTGTAAAAAAGAAGAGATGCAATATGCCATCTTAAAGTTGATATATATATTTTTTTTATTTTTGATATATTATTCTTAACATAATGAGATATATGATGATAGTGTAATCCAACTTTTATCTTGTATAACTTTCTCAGTTAAATATCAAACAAAAAAAACAATTATTAAATTAAAACAATGAATTTGATCACCTAGCAAATTGTCATGATTTCTTCATGTATATAGATAATACTATATTGAACGAAATTTAGATAATTTTTTTAAACAATAGTTTGCAATTTTTTCACAAAATAATATAAATTAAAGTTTTGATGAAAATAGTAAGATAAAAAAATATACTAAATGATGTTCATAAGTAATTGGCCTTGGTGAGTAATGACATTATCACACTATCAATTTCTCATGATTAATTCAAATTTATCAGGATCTGCGGAATTTGTTAGAGACCAAGTCTTGTGAAGAATTTGAATTTCTCATGTGCTCAATTTCTCTCTCCTTCCTGACTCATCTTTTGAGGGGGTTTCGGGGGTGGGGCAGGAAGACAAAATGACCGAAATACCCTCTATTATTAGTCTAGAGAATTACGTATTAACGCCGAGATTAGTGAGCTAAAGCAAAAGGATTAGAGAGACTAATCACGTAGTAATGGTATATTATACACGAGTGAGAGCAGGGGACAAGCAGCAGAGGTGAGTACCGTCTTTGGTCCTTGGTTTGACTGATTCAAAATAAGCATCTCGGAACTTCTCAAGTCATTTTGAAACTGGAGGCGTGCTGCCTTCAATTATTTGAGTTCAGTAAAATAAGTAGGACATTTTATTACCCAATTTAAATCGTACATGGCTCAAATGTGAAGAGGGTAATGGAAAGATTTGACTGATGAAACGAGAATAATCCGCTTGATTTGGAGCTGACGTGGCTGAGGAGTTCTCAAGTCGAGGTTTAATTGGAGAAGAGATGGAATCATGGTCCATGGAATAGTACCTTAACCTCAGTGAGAGGCGTTGCTGAGGAGTTCTCAAGTCGAGGTTTAATTGGAGAAGAGATGGAATGATGGAATAGTACAATCTCCAAGGAATTTCACTTCCACTGTATTATTGTAACTTCTTTTACTCCGTACGGACTGTCTAAGGTTCCGTTTGGTGATAATATTAAACTGTCACTTGTCATCAGTGTTTTAACCACTTTTAACCACTAACAGTAGTGTGCACTGTCTCTGGCTGCTAGGGATATGGCGTAAGCTTTTGGCTCCAGTCTGGCTCCTGTAAAGTTCTTGTCAGATCCGGTTTTGATTCGGCCCTTAGTAAGATTTTGAAAGGGCCGGGTCTTAGAAGGTCCGGGCTTTATTCCAAAAATACAGGCCCCTATTTACCCGGCCCTTTCAAGTCCCGACCCCGTTCGGCCCTGATCTGGCCCTCTGCAACCCTTATTCACGCCAGCCTCTCATACCCTTATCAACCCTTTCACAATTAAAAAAAATTAAAAAAAGAGACCAAAGCCCTTATTATCCGGCCCTGATCCGGTCCTCTGCAACTCCGAGGGCCTGATAAGGGCCGGGCCTTAGAGGGGCCAGACCTATTTCCTTAGAACAAAGCCCTTATTACCAGGTCCCTATTAAGCCCTCTTTAGACTCGACCCTTACCCGGTCCTTTCGTAGGCTCTTTAGATCCGATTCTTGTAAAGTTCGGCCCGACTCTTTAGACTTTCCCTAGTGGCTGCCATTAGGGCGTCAACTGCGCCTGCGGATCCAAATCTGGTAGTAAGAGGATATATTAGATATACATATAGATGTTAAAGTTACTATTAAAATTATATGTATTCATAGAAAATTTGTCAATTCATAGTCCTCCAAACAAATTATGTATAACATATGACTTATTTGAATTTAAATAGTCCTGATTAGAGGTGGCAGACCCGGCCCGATCCGACTCAGTCGGAATCTGATCCGATTCGATATTTTGATAAAGTAAAAATAACCCGAATCTGATCTGAGATGATCCGTAATCCGAGCCGAAACGACACATGTGTGACTCGAGTGCGGCCCTACCCGGCCTGAGACAATCCGTAACCCGAGATGACGCGACACATGAGGACCTGAGCCCGACCCGACCCAACCCGAGATGACCCATAACCCGAGATAGAGTGACACATAAGGACTCGAGCCCGACCCAACCCGACGTGACCTGATACACTTGTAAATCGATCTAATCCTATCTTGCCTACATCATAATCTAATTTTACTAACAAATTGACATCCGAGAAAATCAAGATTTAATAACATAATTCAATAACATGATTCGATCTTGTCCGATTGAAATTAAAACTCAAAACAAAACTCGAAAGTTGTTGATGCAACCTGACCCGAACTCGCCCGATCCGACCCAAGACCTGAAAGTTGTCGATGCAGCCCGACTCGAAATCCGACCTAACCTAGCCCAACCCGACCCGTTACCTGAAAAAGACCGACGCAATCCGACCTGAAACCCAACCCATGACCCAAAAATTGTCATCTGACGACCCAAAACCCGACCCTACCTCACCCGACCCAACCCAAAATCCGACTATTATTGACATTCAAACTAATCCGACCTTATCCAAACCTGACCGACCCATCAGACTTGGCAATTACAACCCATGTTGCCATCCAATAGGAACTTATTTCTGCTATTGACAAATTCCTAAAATATGAAGCATGAGTGTGAATCAGCTGCCATAATTTATTTTTTTTTTGAAAAAAGGACTGCCATAGTTACTCTAAACTTCATTTTTAATCTACTCTAATTTATTTGAAGTTTGAAGTATGAACGCAATCCAAGTTTGAAGTTTCCACGATCGAATAAATTGTGATCCTGATTGATGCTTGACAATTGACATACCCCACGTGGTGTGTGGGACCCACGTGCTCGTCCATGTAACGTGTCGAAGTGGCATTGGATAGTGTGGGGAGCACGTGGGAAGTTTCCCTTCATGCATCTATGGCTATCAGCTATGCCTATGCAGCTACGCTGCAATTCTTTATTAGTATTGCATGCGCGGCGCAAATGCGCAATTGTCCCCCGAAGTTCATTTCTTCTCACGAATAATGCTGACTGCTGAGCATGATATACAAATAACAATAATAGCAATAAAATATATTGTAGGTAATTTTCTGATGTCAATATTTAAGTTCTATCAAGGGTTCATTGTAACTTACTGCAATAAATTATTTCAGCACAAGGAAAAGCGTGTGCACGCGACAGTACAGTTGCCAGGAAGCAATTACAAATTTTGGATCCAGCTTCTCTCGCTGGCATTTAAATAACTAGGCTCATAAATATATTATTAGCAAGTTGAAGATATTTTTTTGCCATATTAAGTATTGTATATAATAGGAAAATTTACTAAATGAAGCGCCTGTATAGAGAGGCCGATTGGGTGTTTTGTCATTGTTTTTTTCTTATTACAAAATAGCCATCTCAGAATGAAGTGTCGCCTTTCATTAAAGAAAAAAACAGCAATACAAATTTCAAAATTTTTAAAAACTGGCATAAGAGGTTTATGTTGTTTGATAATATACGAGGTCTATGTGCATTCAGAGAATTCTAATTAAACTAACTAAACATGTCTTGCATACCTAACAAACCAAAATATAGCCATTCATACATTTCATAGTGCTGATTACTAAATTCTACTACAAATTCTTCAATATACAATCTCCATATTCTAATTCTCACTCTCATCACTAGACTCAATTAACAAATCTTCATCATCGACTCAACATGAGTCATGTTCTCCTGCATCCCATTGTGCATATTTCCTTGACGCACCACCAATTGATTACGATCAGCCATATGTTATTGTTTACTCACTTCTGCTAGCTTGTTAGGTTGTCCTGTCTTGTAAAATATTAAGTTCATAATATTATTGTAAATAGTATACTTATTCTTAATACACCTGATTAAATATCACACTATTTCTTTCCATCCACATTATCCAAATTAATGTTGTTAACAAGTATTTCCAATTTAAGAATTCTGAATGTGGTAAGGTTAGAATATATATCCATAATTCCTCTAGGCTACCAATATAAACCCAAACCTCTAATATTTCAATTAACAATTTCATTAATCTTTAATATATCTCTCCACTCAATATCCTTTCTGCCTACTTTAACTTCACAATTATTACTATTTAGCTCACTATCTGATATTGCCTCACTAATATAAAGATGATCCTTACAGAAATCAAACATCTCAGATAAGAATTCCCTCATTTTTCTATATTCAGTTTCTCTTATATTCTTCATAAAATTACCATTTCTACTTTTACTTTAAATTTTAATCCACACTGAGTAAAGAGGGTACCAATCTCTTCATCAGTGAGTGTAGTATATGAAAATTTAAACTAACTATTTGTTGAAGAGTTGAAAACGAACTCATGACATTGGAAAGTCCATAAATCCTAACCCATTGTCTAGCTAGGTTCATTTTTGGGAAAATCTCAGAAAAATCTTTAGAAATTGAGAATCGAAATGGACCTAACTCACAAAAACCTTGAGCAATCACTTGCTCAATTCATCTTTTAGGACCTTCAATGATGTAGCTGTTTGAGCTGATACATTTGACCTCCCAGGGACCACCGATGGTCTCCGGTTTTGCCATTTGCAACCCCACATAAATGTCCACTACACCAACTCCATTAGGTGTTTGAACCAAAATGCTCGATTGTAGCTCTCTGTGGAATTGATCAAATGACGAACCTTCCAGCTTAATAGCGTGAAACTCCATGGAGATTTGAGAAGAAGAAACACTGGTACTCTCTTTGGGTGAGATTGGATTTTTGCTCTTTGGTTTTCTCGGACATCAATCAGCTCTATTCCAAAGATTCCCACAACTGAAGCAAAGAGGGGGGTTTCTGCATTGATTGATATAATGTCCTTTATCTTCACATCGCCATCATTGATTTTCTCTCAATATTTTTAATCTACGGCTGAAGAACGTTTCTTGCTTAAGGTTCTTGCTAGAGCCTTTTACCATAGTCTGATCCTGCACCTCATTGTACCTAAAGTAACTGTCTTTTCCTCGATTTTTGCTCTGAATGGCCATGAATGGAGTGTGCCAATTAATTTCTTGCTGTAGCTACAGCTCCCTGCAATCCATCCCTAGATGCCTGTACCAGTGATTGAACCGAAATATTAGGAGTTAAATTGGTAACCACAATGCTGAGCCAAATGGAAGCAAGCCTCAAGCACATAAGGAAAAGGAAGAAGAGGTGTAATGTAGATTCAATTGGCCATGCCAAGCACAAAACATACTCCATGTTGCATTGCATTGCATGTTTACAAAGATCTTAACTGTAGTGTTGGAGGCGTATTGCTTTAATTTTCAATATCCAGCTCCAGTGTGCCCTTATCTGTTCCCACTTCCATCTATTCTCATTTCTGCGCTCTTGAAAAATAACATGTTGGAGCATGATTGTGACCATCTCTGTTTCCTTGTTATTTCTTGAATGAGGTAATTAAGATTGCATCAATAATAGGTATGATGGCGTCTCTATTCAAATTTTAGAACATTGGATACAATCATTGTGATTGTTAGTTCATTTTCGCTGTTAGATAATAAAATAGTCCATGCGAAGGATCAGATAATAAAGTTTCCGCTGCAATAGATTAAGCAAGATTTATTTGTAGATACATTTTTGAACTAATATATTGTCATTTACAAATGTCATCTGTAAAAATAAATTAGCAGCAGCCAGCAATGTGTAATGCATTCCAACTTGGGCTGTTACAATGGGCCTGAATTTCGTTTAATTTATGATCCTTTGGGCTTTGGGAGGGCCTAATTTCGTTTATGATAAGATGCATTTGCATCAATAATATATTGTCAAATGCTCCTCTTTGATAAGTAACAAATTCGTACTTAGTTTGAATAATATGTTCCACTCGCTCAACCCATACCCGAACCAGTTTTTTAATAAATAAAAACTGATCCGAATCCAATCCAACTTTAGCCTAATGGAATTAATTAAACAAAAGAAAGGTTTGCTGTCATTGACTCAGCATCTAGTTAGGAAAATTCCCCATTTCACTTTGTTGTTGTGTAGACTGTAGCGTAGAATAATCGACGATGATGAGTAGTCAAATAAGTTCTTTATGAAAATAAAGCAACGTATCGAAAGGACCTCAATGTTTTCATATCACTAATCTATATAATGCGCCATTACACTGAGAAAATAATAAATAATGATGCGGTAATATTACATTTTTTATATTATAATAATAATAATAATGATGTAGCAGCGTTTGAAAGTCCCAATTCGAGATAAATAAGCGACTTTAAAATTTCAGATAGACAATCAAATTTGATGCAGATAACTAAATCACATCGCTTGCTCCTGTCTCTCAATCTCCCATCTCTTCCCTCTTTTTCTTCTCCTCCTCTACTACTTTCTCTTCTTCCTCTTTTTTTTTTTTCAAAAACAAAAGTAAAGTTGGGTGATTGTGTGAGCGGATTATAATACTATGAGAAGTGTTCTAATCATAATACTTCATTTAAGGATGGTAACCAATCAGAAAAACACCACAAAGAACTTATACTACTATGAGAGGTGTTTCTAATCAGAATATTTCATTTATGGGTGATAACCAATCAAGAAAACACCACAAAGCATTTATGCCTCTATGAGAAGTGTTTCTAATCAAAGTACTTCATTTATGGGTGATAATTATTTAAGAAAACACCACAAAGCACTTATACTTCTATGAAAAGTGTTTCTAATCATAATACTTCATTTATTGGTGGTAACCATTCAAGAAAACACCACAAAACACTTATACTTCTATGAGAAGTGTTTCTAATCATAATACTTCATTTATGGGTGGTAACTATTCAAGAAAACACCACAAAGCATTCATACATCCATGATAAGTGTTTCTAATCAAAGTACTTCATTTATGGGTGATAACCATTCAAGAAAACACCACAAAGAACTAATACTACTATGAGAAGTGTTTCTAATCAGAATATTTCATTTATGGGTGGTAACCAATCAAGAAAACAGCACAAAGCTCTTATATGACTATGAGAAGTGTTTCTAATCAGAATACTTCATTTATGGGTGGTAACCAATCAAGAAAACACCACAAAGCATTTATTCTTCCATGAGAAGGGGAAAGTTTCTATATGCGCATAAAGATCCTGTTTTGCGAAGTCAGGTTGCGATCCTCGGCCTTCGTATATTACCTTTCTTTTGCAAATTCAATATCATTCCAGAAGATCAAAAATGGGGAACAAGCAATATAGGTAACCGGACAAAATGATAACTCCATTATGCAATACAAGTAGTCAATATAATCATGAATGCTGAATTTCTAAAATATGCAATTCAATCGGATATCAAAATGCAACGTATCATATTTACATTTCAGAATCAAACCTCTTGTAAATCCTAAAGTAAAACTACGCACCTGACGAGTAGTCGTTGCATATCGAATCACTAAGCGTCTGTACTCAATCTCTCTTGATCCCCCGTAACTCCACCTAGACCAAGATGACAAAATATTTGAGTCTTGCTAATGTTTCCCTTCTTCTTTTTAAGATTGAACTACATATTTTAATTGAACTTAATTAAGCTAAGGAATCATATTAGGATCAAGCACATATGGTTCAATAAATAGCAATTGAATGTAAACATCAAGTTATATCTTTGCCCAAGCTAATAATTATGTTTTCACAACCTATCAACTCATGGTTGGAAACCGGTTTGGTAACTAAGAGGATCATCCTAGTATTCAAATTCAAATAAATAACAAGGTCTTATTTAGAGATCAAATTATTTAGTAATGATTTATTAACAACTTATTCAACAAGGTCACCCAAGGTTTGTTATTCAGAAAATTTAATCTACTCCTAACTATATCATAATCTAGGCCAAATACCATATGTTTTTATTTTGCAAACCAGGGGCATGAATCAAACCATGATAACACTAATCCAATTAAATGAACACCTTTGTTTGCCTTACCCACGGAAGAGAGAAAAGAAGGAAAAACAAAACAGCAAAGGAGTGAGAAGTAGTAAAGAGATGATAGGTATTAAATATTCAAGCACCTTGATGGTGTGAACACACCAAGTACCAAAGAAATGCTTCTTTTGCTTTGACTTTACCCACGGCAAAGAGAGAAGAAAGAAGGAAATTTGTTTTCCTTGTTGACCCACGGTAAAGAGAGAAAGGAAGAGTAGAAAAGAAAAGAAGTAAAAAGGAATATGGAGGTGGCGGTAGGAAGGGTCCAGAGAAAGGAAGAAAGAAGTTTATTAATTGGATTTTTGCAAATTACCCCCTATAATCTTTTTATTTGTACCTAGACTCTTGGCGCCATAAATGAATTAAATGTCCTACTACAATCATTTATTACTACTTCTTTCTTTAATTATTTACTGTAACATCCCCCCTCCTTAAAAACCTTGTTCAATCATTTGAACGAAACTTGTACCCGATTCATGGAATAGCTCGGGATATCGCTCTCGGATTTTCGATTCTAACTCCCAAGTCGCCTCGTTCTTTGAATGATGACCCCCACTGTACCAGCACCAATGAAATGGTTCGATTCCGAAGTCGTTGTTCTTTCCAATCCAAAATTTGCATCGGTTCTTCTTGATATTCGAGTGTATCATCTAATCGTAACTCAGAGAAATCTAGATAATGAGAGGGATCCCGCACATAACGCCGAAGTTGCGATACATGAAACACCGGATGTACTCGATCCAATGATGGAGGCAATGCAAGCTCATAAGCTACTGGTCCCACTCGTCGTAGAATCTGAAAAGGTCCAATGTAACGGAGACTTAGCTTCCCAGTCACACCAAACCGATGTACTCCTCGGATTGGGGACACCTTGAGCCAGACATGTTCACCTTCTGGAAATTCTAAAGATCTCCGTCGTACATCTGCATATCTCTTTTGTCGTTCTTGGGCCGCTTTGAGTCGATTCAACACAATTCGAGTCTTTTCAGCTGTTTGTTGCATCATTTCAGGTCCAGTTGGTACATAATTCCCAGCTTTTTTTCACCACAACGGTGTCTGACATGATTGCCCATATAGCGCTTCGAACGGGGGCATTCCAATGCTCGAATGGTAGCTATTGTTATATGCAAATTCAGTCAAATGCAAATAATCAATCCAACTTCCCTTGAAACTTAAAAAACAAGCTCGTAACATGTCCTCCAAGGTTAGGATCGTCCTTTCTGATTGTCCGTCAGATTGTGGATGATGTGCGGAACTGAAGTTCAGTTTCGTGCCCATCGACTCTTGAAAACTTTGCCAAAAGTTTGATGTAAAACGGGTATCACGATCGGAAATTATTGTCCGAGAACATCCGTGGTATTTGAATTGGAATTTCATAAATGCTTCGGCTAGGTCTTTTCCCGTTGTATCTGTTCGGGTTGGAATAAAATGAGCTACCTTTGTCAATCTATCCACAATCACCCAAATCGTATCATATCGCCCCACTGTTCTGGGAAATCCGCTCACAAAATCCATCGTGATTGCTTCGAACTTACTCCTGGGAGGAGACGTGCTACACTCGCCTCCGCCTCTGTCTCGTTCTCTAGCCGACCGCCTCACTTCAGATCGTGTCGCCGCCTTCTGCCTCGCTTCCGATCCGCTCCGCTTCCAACCGCCTCATTTGTGATATGCCTCCGCCTCGCTCTCTAGTCGACTCCTCGATTCAAATCGTCTTCGCTGCCACTCCTCCTCGCTTCTAATTCTAGAATTTAGATCTAGTTGTCGCCGTCACTACACCGAACCAGACATGACCGCGACACTGACTTTCTCCACCACAATGATCAACGACGACCACTGACGACGACGACGACCGCTTGTTTCATCTTTATTTTTAATGTTTCACTTTTTTTAATATTTTTATTTTTTTCAATTTTATTTTTCACTCTTGTAACTATTTTTTTTCTCTATTTCAATGAAAAAATTGATATACACCGTGACTCTATAAAAAAAAAAAAGACTAAATCACATCTCCCCCTTATAGTTTTTGACGCAGTCGAAAAAACATGAAGAATTGAAGATACTCATACTCTGTTTATTTGTGTCGGCTGATATGATTTGGAAATGTTTTGAAATAGCATGCCAAAAACACCTACCATATTTGGAAAGTAAGTCATGAGTTTAACATGTTAAAAGATGCCGCATGGTTTGCGCGCAAGAATCATACATGTTGATGAAACTTTAAATTAAATAGAATCAAATAAAATATCAAAACTCTAATTTAACAATTGCAACAAAACAAGAACTTGTTATCCATCTCAACGGTCTCTCGTCTTTTGCCACTCAAGTAAATCAAGAAGTCGGTGAAGACGGTTGAACATCACCTCGAATCGATCACTACGAGTCATTCCAAGCAAACATCGATGCTCTTTCTTTTCTTCCAAGGTAACGAATCAACCAAGAAATAATTATTTTTAATGGAGAGGATAAAATAGAGCCTAAGCACAACACATGACACTAAACACACCAGTATTGCTTGGAGATCCAGCGCTTAAATATTAGTGATAACGTATCTTGGAGATATCTCGTAATTAATAACAGATATTATATAAAATATTCGATATCCAAATTATCTCCATAATCTTTCCAAAATGTGTCTATTACTGTTGTAAACACGCACAACAAAATTTGGTATTATTTGGAGCACAATTCAGAAAGACATCAGCAAAATAAGACAAGAAATTATGCCTTTCGGCCTAGTCTCTTGCTCCCACAAATCACCATGTAGTTCTAATCCAACTGTCTATTCTTATCAATCCAATGCTCCAAACAAACACAGAGTCCAACGGATTAAGCCATCTTTTCTCTTCCAACAATTTTCGTTTTCTATAAAAGACATCAACTCTCCCTTATTTCTTCCTTCTTTCCACAAAAATATTCCCTCATTCTTTCTTCCTCCTTCAAATATTATTATGCTCCTTCAAGTTTACCTTCGAGCACTCTTTATTCAATTATTTCTATCTATTTTCGTTGTGAATGATAAACTTATATATGAGCTTTAAGTTTTTTTGTCTTCATTTGTCTCCTTATGATTTTTTCACAACTCGTTTAATTATTAGTATAAAAATAAAATTAGGCTATTGGTAAGATCGTTTATTTACATAAAATCACATTTGAAAAAAAAAATAAGTGCTTTGAAAAGACATATTACAGCTAATATACAAAGAAAAAGATAAATTACAACAATAAATGACATATTTGTAAATAGTAAAATTTCTTTTAATTATATATTACGATAGATATTTCTATAAAAATGAATATCAAATCTGTTTATTTTGCAATAAATAATTATCAAATCACTAACGCAACAACCGTTTTTCTTCAAAACCATCGTAGCTCTGAACGCTAAGTAATGTTTGTCTACTCACGAAGTAGAAATCAACAATTAATTTCACAACAAAGGATTTGACCCGTCATTTTTAGGCAGCACATGGACAAAGCCACGTTCTCATATTTTCTATACGATGTCGATACGATAGTAAAATAAAATGAAGAGAAAATTCAACATCCAAGTTCATAAAAACTAAAAAGAGAGTGCCAATTCATGCAGTGGAATTGAGGTGTCTGAATCTTCCCACATAAATATAATCGAATTAAAACTTCATTTGCAATCATTTTCCAACATCTGTACAAATTTAAGTCAAAGTGATGAGTCAAAAAGAAAACTCAAAGCTTTGATTGATTGATTGATTTGATAAATGGTACCGTACTACTACAACGAAAAGTATCATGGAAAAATTTGACCTAGTTCCGTTAGAGCTAAGTACACCGGTATATATATTATTATTAAAAATCAAAGTTGAAAACAACAACACATAAGAGTCCGAATCTGCTATTATTTTGAGCAAAAAGAAGGGTTCTATTATTACGATCTAGACCGTCCAATTAAAATTAGACGGATCAGATCGCTCAAATATTTAACTGAGGGGACTGGTTGTAAAAAATCTCATCCGTTACTTAGATTTCAACGGATGAGATTTCAATAATAGAGTCCTACTTTTTTTTCAAAGAAAAGTAGGTGATGTGAATCCCAACACATAATAAGAGTGTAAGAGTGTAAGACCTACCCCGTGGGCCCGGTGGGCCTATCAACAACGACTCACCCCAAGAAAATAACGCAAAGGGTGGTAGAGAATATCAAACAGTACGAAATTACGAAATGATTATGCAAATATTTTGTCTCAAATTTTATATTTCATGTCCGCGCAAAACACATTGAGATAGATTATCATTTCATTCAAAATCGAGTCGCTACAAATTAACTGTTGATTCGTTATCTATGCTCACAAGATCAACTAGCCAATACTTTCACAAAACCACTCTCTACAAATCACTTCGAACAACTTTGACACACCGAAAGTGATTCAATAACCTTCGGTTTGAGGGGGAGTAATAAACACAGCAACACCAAATGCAACAGGATTGGCAACACAACAGCAAGCCGCAGCAGATCAATTAGAATTAGTTACATTTTGACAGACAGTTAGATTGTAATCAAAGAAATCAAGAAAGCAATAAAATTCTTTTCTACATTCTCTGTCAAATATTCTTCTCTCTACTATAATTCCTTTATCTATCCATTATGTCTCTGTTAAATCATGTATTACTGGACAAAAAAGTTGAATTGATTGCATTCTTGAATCTTGATGCATGATGAATGCAAGCCATCGGATGTTATATCGATCCAAGGCGAAATTAAGCATCATTAGATAAAGTCAAATATAATACCAAATGTTGATGCTAAATCGATCAAAACAATAATCACATTAAGAACTTGAAACAGTAATTGTGGAGATCGATCATGCACCAACCAACCAGGCAACCAGTACCTTGTGCACGTGCATTTTCTAAGTTGCTTATTATAATCAGCACCAACCATTTTTTCCGCCGGCGGAAAGTATCCAACATTTGTTCATTGAACAAGTTTTCTACTGGAGAAAAGTATATGCGGCATGCATTTGATTTGATCAACATTAATTATACATTTCTATCTTATTATTTTTATTATTTTTGGTGAATATAACACGCTCTAATTTAATTCCGTCCTCCGTTTTCATGAAAAAAAGGTTTTACAAGTCTGGCCAATGTATTTGATCCTTCACGCAACTAAGCAATAATACGGAAGAGAATAGAGATAAATGTGGCGTCACTAACCAGTGTCAACTGGAACAACAACAGGGTGTTGCTATTCCAACAATTAACAACAACAAAAATTTTATTCCCAAATAAATTGAGGGAGGCTAAGGACGTGACTATTCCGAGAAAAAGAAATCTCGTTCCTATGACAACCTGGCATCCTTACAAGATGGGCTCTTTCCAATGAGAAATCAACTGACAACCTAGTTAAAACCTCGTGCACTGCTGATTGGGGGTAATGCTGAAAAAAGAGGTAATCTAGTCAGGTTGCCAACTGGCTCGTTTGGCTCGTTAAGATTTCGATATTTACATGAGTCTAGCTGGTCACAACTCAAGATCGACTCGTTTATTAACGAGATGGCCAACTCGTCTCGTTAACAGCTCGAGTTGTTAACAAACGAGTTGTTAGCGAGTCGAACACGATGAAGTAACGAGTCACGAATAATTTATGCACCTCTACCCCCGCTATCGACAAAAAAATTCCATTGAATCACCTCGTCCTCTTGTGACATGTTCTCATCAACCGACACTTCCTCTAGCAAAGCGTCCTCCCAAATATGTCAAGCCATCGCCCTTGCTTCCAACTCGTGAGAAAAAAAAATAATGATAATTTTGATGCCTTCTTCAAAGTACTGCCTCTCACTAGATTTTAAAGCAAGTTTTTATATTCGAACATGCAAGTCTTTATATAAGAACAAACAAGTCTTTATATTATAACAAACAAGTCTCAATATTATAACAAACAAGTCTCTATATTGGAACCTGCAACTCTCAATATTTTAACAAGCAAGTCTCAATATTTAATAATGAATAAGCTATTCAGCTGAATCACCATTGTGGCACTGTACCTTAAGGAGTATACCATGGATGATGGATAACGAAAAGAATCCAAAGATCAATGACAATTAAGCTGCCAGCTGAATAACCAATGTCAGTAACGCTGCGGAATGAAATCACCTACTTTTCAATTTGCTATGGCACCATTGGCACGACTATTCATCGAATTAGTTTAGACGTTCGGATTAAATTTCAACGGTTGCAAGTAAGCCAGCTGCTTGCATGAGATGAAGAAAGATGTTACAGACGAGGAAATTATAAGGAATGGAAATAAAAGTTACTATATTAATTTGCTTTGTTTCGCTTCATTCCCTTTTACCATAAGAAATCTCCATTGATGTCAACCTTCTATAAATACCAAACCAAACAAAATCACATTGTAGAGCTTCCTTTCCTATGCCTTCCAAATAAGATCATTTGGTACAAGTGACAAATAGCACGGTACAGTACTGAGGCATTACAATTATTTGTTTGTTCATTTCAAATAAGAACTAATAATCTAATTCAGAAATCAGAAAACTTATCTTATCATCTTATTTGCACAAAACCATAAATTAAATCAACATCCGACAAAACAGCACGCCACATTTAACATGAACTCTATTTCTGCCTGTACGCAATGTAATTCGCCAGGTAAACCAAAGGAGCAGCCGATTCCGTGTCGAAACCATTCAATTGCTCTTTAGCCTGCTTCAACAACTGCTCCGCGAATTCCCGCGACTTATCCAACCCCATAAGCTTCGGATAGGTTGCCTTATCACTAGCCAAATCCTTCCCAGCTGTCTTGCCCAATTCCTCTGACGACTTCGTCAGATCCAGTATGTCATCCACAACCTGAAACAACAACCCGATACTTCTAGCATACTCCCTCAACCGCTCGATTTGTTCATCTGACCCGCCTCCAATTATTGCCCCGGTAACAACCGCTGCCTCTAGCAAGGCAGCTGTCTTGTGTAAATGGATGTATTCAAGTTTATCTAATGGTACCGGTTCGTTAAGACCAGTGGATTCGAGATCCACCAATTGGCCCGCTGCCAAACCCTCCGCTCCAATGCACCGGGCCAACTCACCGACTGTACGGGCAATTCGGTTAGGCGACACGTCAGCAGGATACGCCGACAAGTCTGAAGCCATTTCGAATGCCAATGCCAGCATAGCATCACCGGCAAGAACAGCCGTCGGTTCATCAAAGGCTTTGTGGCACGTGGGTTTTCCACGGCGAAGGTCATCATTGTCCATGCAGGGCAAATCGTCATGGATCAGGGACATGGTGTGGATCATCTCGGTGGCCATGGCAGCCGGTAAAGCCCAGGATTCAAGACCACCGGCTAATTTGCAAGCGGCAAGACATAACACAGGTCGGACCCGTTTGCCTCCAGCCAATAGGGAATAACGCATGGCTTCATTTAGGCGGCTGGTATAGTGCAAGGCCTTGTCAGGGATGGCCGAGTCGAGGGCTTGGTTAACCATGGCAGCTGTGTCAATCATGTATTGCTTTATGTCGAATTGGACGGCGGTTGGTGATTGCGCGGACATGGCGAGGGGGGAGAATCGACGGAGGCGGGCGGAGGAGTAGGTGGGAGGGAATTGAGGGAGATGAAATTGGGTGGAGAGGAAGTGGGAAGGGAAAGAAGCCATGGTTTGGATTCTATTTGGGTTTTCTTATGAGAGAAATCAGAGAAAGAATGCGTGGGAAGTGTGAGCAACCAGAGATGGATTCTCTGGCGAGAAAATGGGAAGAGGAGGCTCAGCTCAGGGAAAGGGGACGCCGGGATACGGCATACGGCATACGGGATAGTTAGTATTTGTAGGGAGCTGGATAGAGAATTAAGAATTTGGTTGCGCCTGGACCATGACAGGACCATCGACTTCTTTATGGGTCGGATCGAATTATCGAATATCCGAAATCGAAAATTTTCAACAAGTGCTTCCTATATATTCGAGTGGTATCTGCTGTTATTCTTGGGATAACGGTTCTGTTGTCTTCTAATTCGACTGCAAAATTTCGACGTAAATAAATAGACTACGAAATTCGAAGTATTATATATTTTATTCATTAAATTGAAAATGAATGATCAGAAGATAACATAATCTGTAACAGCAGATATGAATTCCTATATATTCATCTGTCCGCTTCGTTTGAATTTTCTATTCAAGTCTCGTTTTACAGTTTAAGACTAAAGTCTACACAACAGTTTAACAATAATATTAATAATATTTTCTTTTACAGAAGTGAGTATCATTTCAACGATTCTTATTTATTTCTATGAGTTAACTCTTATACAAAAAATTAACAGCAAAGATGGTTTAAGAAAGAACTTGACTCCAGCAAACTGAAAGATTGAATATCTAAATAGAGGTCTATTTCAGCAAATCAGAAGTGTGTAGCAAGTAATTGAAAATGAAATAGAAAATGAGAGAGCCCTCCTTTGATAAGCAGCAGTGGAGATTCTCACGGTTTTGAAATCATATTTGGGTTCAAAGTCTGCAGGAGCCATTCGATTACATCAAGATTCATACTCTTGATTAGAAAAGAATTAAAATTGAATCGAGGGTGCAAATTTTGATGCAATCAGACGCTTCGTGCTGTGCGGATCTCTCTGCTCCCCTTTCAATATACCATGTTGAGCTGGAATGCGAAAATATATTATTTCAAACGCATCAAAATCAATCATCAAAGAAAATTCTTGCATTTAATTTTCAATTCTCAGATTTGAACAACAAAACAACAAAGATCAAAGAGGAGGCTTAAACTTAATTTTTCATTGAACAACCATCAAATTTAAACAATTCATTTTCAAAAGCATATAAAAGATGGCCCATTTTCTGTCAAATTCAACATCACTCACCAAGAGATTAGATGTCAGATAGAAATGAAAGACTTATCAAGTCTCAAGCAATTTCGATTAATTTGAGTAGAAGAAGGGCATTTGATTTGGTACATGTATTTATAGGTTGGTTTGCTGAGCTTCATATTAAATTCTCTCTTCTTTTGATTTTATGTTTCTTTTTCTTCTTCTCTCTTCTCTTGAGTTTATGTTGTCTTGTGTGCTGCAACATGCTTTCAGGTGGTCCCAATTAGTTGTTGAGGCGTCAATTGTGCTTTTAGAAAGCTTAACAAACTTGCAGAAGTATCTTTGATCCTTGCCATTCATTCAATTTGCTCTAGGGTCCAAATTAAGTCAAGTAGACCTTGATCCATGTGCTTATAGTTTATTGGTCTTCAAAGCACCTCCAATTGTACTTCAGGTGTTCTTTGCTGAGCTCAGCAGATTCAACAAAGTTATAGAAGCTTCTGAAGCTGTTTGAGACTGATGTTGACACCTTAAGCATTGTTTCATGCTTCATTCGAATGTCATATTGGTCTTTGCCATTTGGGCTCATATTAAATTTCTTTTAAGCTTTCAATATCTTCAATTGAGCGTTGTAAGGCCTTTGAGCATCTCTAATTAGCTGATGTACCAAATTTATATACATCAAAACACATAGTTTCGTATGCAAATTTGGCCAATATTTTTAGCTTTTGCATTTAATTAGGATCAAAAGCATGCACGTTCATGGTAATCCCTTGTTTGTTCACTTTGGATGCAAGTACAAGAAAATTGGAACAAGATGAGCTTGAGTTAGGACTCGAGACTTCAAGCAGAGAAATATGTATCATATTGCAAATCTTTGAGGATGCAAGAACATTCTTGCGAACACAAAAATTGGTTGATTCCAGAATAGAGAAATTCAGAGCATTTTCTTGCAGGATGCAAGAATTTTCTTTTGGACTCAAAGATTTGCTCTTTGCCCAAGTTTTCGCGCTTTTCCCAGAAGAAAACTCAGAGGCAAATTCTTGCGGACACAAAGATTTGGGCGAAATTTCAGAGAACTTAAATTCGAAAGAGGAAAGTGGCATGGATTATTCCATACTCTTCGTTCTTTCTGCTAGGTTGTCTCATCTCTTCTTTCTGGCAACTGAGAGTAGGAAAAGAAGATCTAAGCTTCAAGAAAGTGCAAGAGAAGATTTCAGAGCATTCAAGAGCTTTCTTCGGTGTTGTTTGATCATTTTCTCTCTCTAGTTTCTCTTTCTTGCTTGTAATAAAATTGTTTTCGTGTATTTGCTTGTGCCATGATAGGCTAAACCTCTCTCTAGGGCTTAGGGAGTAGCCATGAAACTTGCTTACTAGCAAACAGTTGTTTTGAATTGTTGTAGATTAAAGTATTGTTTCATTTATCTTATTTGATTAATTCTAGGATTTGAGTTCAACGTTTGAGAAATCTACGACTTAGATCCGAAATCGAAAAAATGCTTGGTTGCTAATCATACCCGAGAGGGACATTGGTTAATCGAGGGATATTTGGATTTCACTAAAGTCATTTTAGTGCTTAGTTGCCAGGTATTTTGGTTTAGGAACGTCTAACCACGATGTGTTCGATAATTCAAGTATACCTTGGGATTTAACTAATCATCGACCTCGGTTATACTAGACATGATATTAAATTGAGAAATTACCCTTTAATACCCAAATTTGATCACCTCAATCCATACTATAAACGATGGCGATAGTTATCCATTTGTCAACATAAGTAAGCGATTGGTGAACCCAAAGCCTTAGGTCCTTTATCCTTGACAAAGCCAACTTTTATTACTTGCTTTTACTTTTGCAAAACAATTGTCACAAATCACCCTTTTTAGATCACCCTTTCTTGGTTAAGCGTAAATTGTTGAGTTCATATCAAGGATCGACTTGTTATTGTGTTTGATACCTAAACGTACCCAACGACTGTTGTGCACTTGCAACATATATTCAATATTTTAGGTTTAAACTTGATTGTTGCATAGACCTATAATTCGTCCGTCAGACCTGACAAGATCAAAACTCTTTTTTCAGTTGATTTCAAGGTGAGAGAAGCTTGGTTTTGGTGTCGTGATGCTCCAATAAGAACATCCCAACACTTCGTTTGAAGAATGGAGCTTAAATCCCTCATTTTGATTTGGTATCGAGCTCTTTTCTTTTCATCATTTCTTCTTATTCTTTGAGCTTAAAATCGATTGAAGCTTATCATTGAACTCTCCTTGCTTTTCTCTTTCGATCGGTGAATGACTTGCAGCCTAACTCTCAAGAAATAGCAAGATTAAATTTTACTCAAGCTCTAGTTCGAGAAGTCGAGGAAGAAGAAATAGAAGAACAACAGAAAGGGGTATGTGTCACCATCTTATTGGTCGAGTTCATATTCTCTCTTCTTTCTCTTTTAACATACAAGAGGTTTAGGTCTTACCGTCTTAGGTAGGAGGATTTAAACCACTAACAAGATCAGGATTTGGATCTCCACAACTCTTGGTTAGGCGCTGACAATGAGGGACCCACATATCAGGTTTAATGAGACTCAAACTCAGCGATATTTTCTCCTTGTTTTTGTGTAGACTCGGTTCTCATAAACCAAAAGACTGACAACACCCCTGAATTGTATTGCATCTGTGTGAGCCCATGTCATTCAAAACCCAGAAAAGAAATAGAAATGGTATTGAGGCCCAATTTACACCTAAATATTGTTTTATGCTTTGAAATTTCGAATTTAATTTATTCATATCAGTTTTGAATTGTTTGGAAGCTCAAATGGTCGAATTTTGAAATGAAATAAAGCTCAAAAATTCAAATTTTTTTTTGTATAATTTGTTGGTATGTGTTTTGACCAATTTTTCATAAGCTTTGACCCTTGATTAATTCCAAAATATTATATGTCATTATTTAATAATATGACAATCATATAAATTGCACATATTATGCTTTAATTGATCTTTTCAATCACATAACACTTCATAAGATCTCTAAAAATGTTCATGAGCCTCCTTTGCACTTGGTTAGGATTTGGAAAGGTTTTTGGTAGTTTTGTACATAAGTCTCTAGTTTTGTTTGAAATTAAACTGGTCTTGTATTAAACACCCTTGCTTGCATTCCTTGTGTCTTGATGCTTGTTTTATTTTCTCTTTTATTTCAGGCTAATAATTGGTATATTTTTAGATGCCAATAATATCATATGAATTGATTACTTAATAACTTTCGGTGTCAAATTTTTAATTTAAAAGAGTAACACTGAAAGTACAATTAGTGTTGATTTTTAGCATAAAAATGACACTAATTGAAAAATAATGTTCTAAACTTAAAATAATAGCTTTTGATTTGAAACTCCAATTTGCTATTAAAAAATTAAAAATGAAATTTTGAAAAGATCCCGCCTCTCTTATTTTGCCTCAAATTCTCTTCCCAAGAATCTTTTATTATGTTCACCTCTTCATTTTATCTTGTTTTCATAGAAGTTCAAATACACTCTTGTTTGCCTAGTTTCACTGTCTCTCCCTTCACATACTATCTTTCGTCTCTCCTCCATCTACTTCATCTCTCCTCTACTTGCCATTCTTCACATATTTTTTGCATCTCCTCAGCTTACTCAATTTTGCTTCTCCTTTGATGTGGTCATTTTCGATTCCTAAATCGATGAGACAGAGATCTATATTTCGAAAAGGAGGAGGGATATAATACCTCTTTTTCTATGTGCCTTCAAAATTCACACTATTTATCATGCACATATTTTTATCCTTTTAAATTTAGATTATTCATTATTTTTCATGAATTGTGTAGGTTTGGAGGCACGATGAACGCGCACAAAAAAATAGGAATTTACATCATGTGAAGTACTTCAACTACTTCACATTAATTCCGATCGTTCATTGAACTTCGAGATTCGCGCACACGAATCTCAATGTTGAATGATCGGGATTAATACGAAGTAGTTAGAGTATTCTAGAAGACATGCATTAAAAAAATAGCAGCATTATATCCCTTCTCTTCGAAAAGATAAATATTGCAAGCACTAGAAAAAGTTCATTAATGCACGTCCTATTTTTGTAATTATTTTTTCTTATGCTGATGCCTATCAATATTAAAAAATATTGTAAGATCGTTTCTAACTACTTTTGTTTTCACTTGTTTGCAAAGAGCACGAAGTTAAAAAAAAATAGGCTACCATTTACAATAAGATGGTTAGAAATCGGTTTTACCTCTCCTTGAATTGTATCAAGAAGTGATTTTTGGCAGTGGTGGTTGCGAAAGATCTCTCCTTGCTTCTTCTCCTACACAAAATCAATTCTCTCCAATTGAATTGTGAGTTTGGGTGCGACGTCTAGCTAAGCAACAGTGACGACAGTTGGTAGAGGTTTAATATGTTTTGCTGGCTAATATGAGATATGTCGATACCCGATGTCATTCAGTTAGATCGTGATGGAGTAGTGATGAAAATATTGCTATGGATGCTGATGGGATAGTAAAAATCATAAGATTTTACTAGTGATGGGTATTGTGTTGATGTTACAATTTTTGCTAATTTTGCAATTTTTGTTGGATTTTAGATTTATTCAAGAGAGTATTGAATAGTATTAAGTTATAGAGAGTGAGTGTGTGATGGTTGAGAATATGATGATTGTTTAGTTTTGAGTGTAACTTTATATTTTTGTTATAAAAATAAAGGAATGGACGCTCCCACTTATTTAAAAAAAGATGATATGAAAGTAAGGGATCATAAATTTATTCATATGCAATTAATACTCATTTTTCATAACAACCGAGTACAAACTGGCACTCAACGAGTAATTAACGTATCACTTCATTTTAAGTTTCTTTTTATATGGATGAAAGGAAATAAACAACATAGACCCATAATCCAATAATAGCAATTATATATTAAAAAAACATGTAGTATTGTAATTTCTTTTTTTTTTAATTAAGAAGCCTGCCTGATGCTAACATCTCTGTTATGTATTCCAATCCTACATCTTAAAATAATCTGGATGTGTACTCAGATGCTGTTTTTTGAACAAAAATGTTTATACCTGTTGTAATGCTGTAACAAGCAATATATGGCACAATCTTGTGGCCATTACCTAATGACCAAAAATATCAACCAACTTCCAGTGGTTATAATTAGAGAAAAAAATTAAATAATTAGAACAATGACTACATATGAGAAAGCAAAATTAGCTTTTCATCTACGATTTCTCTAAATCGGAATCACCAAGTCCGCCGCTTACTTTCTGCTTTAGTAGCTTCACATCCTCGTCATCCAATGTGTCGCTGCTTTTAAAGACCGGCATTTTCGCCACCTTTTTATCGGCCTCAACTTCCCAACTGTAGATCACCATGCCCAGAACAGCAAGCATCATGCCCATTATGTTTTTGAATGTAAGAGCAGAATCGAACAGGATCCAACCAAGAACTAACACACAAACTGTCTTCATGTGTCCTAATACTTGGAATGATGTGGCAGAGAACCTGCCGATGCATAGATACTGGCTCATATTGCAGATTACCGCCAAGGAACAAGAAAGAATTATGAAGATCTGGAAGCATATGGTCATGAAACAGCCAATTACATAGAAGAAAAATGGTATAACTTGATTAGTCCAAGGACTTGTCGTGAGATATCATTTATGTACTTACATCTGCGCCTAGGGAGTAAGGGTAGCTTAAAATTGAGCGTCCATTGAGATATAAATCTAGGAATGGACCAAATACTAAGAGTGAGGCCGCTTGAATTGGGGCAGTTTTGCTTAGCAGCTCGAAAGATCCGATGTTGTACTTCTTCTGAAATGAACCGATTGTCTAAAATAGCATGAACAAATTACAGGTGTTAGTATTTAAATCCAGCAAATAGAAGTCTTTTTACCAGCTAACCTGTAATGGAAGATAAATTCTAACTTGTGGCTGTCAAATCAATTAAATTACTCAGTATCAACAATACTGAGGTCCAGAGAAAGGAATCAGATCTCTGAAACCCAGAATACATTATAAAAATGGTATATTAGAACAAAAGGTTGAGAAGCTAGAATGACAAAACTATGACCCTTATGGACAACACGCTTGATCATCTGCTCTCCAGTGTACCCGCAGTTTATTTGTGTGGATGACTAATAGAGATTTTTTTCCAAATATAAAAAACGGTGCATGAATTCTGTGCCGCCATGAATTTTCCGAATAAGTAAAAGATGCATACAATTTGTTGCAGTGAAGTGCAGAAGACGGCAACACAAGCAGAAAGAAAACCCTTCATGTTGATCTCCACATCAGTAACAGTGCAAATCCCGACACCAAATGCAACTACTACCACAGATGCTATCACCTTAGTTGAGTAGTGCTTACTATTTAGGATCCACTCCATTAAGCAAACCACAGGTATCATACTCAATTTTGAAATCTGTATTCAATATCATGAATTTATCAATTGTTAAACATATTGGTAATTAAATCTATCGAAGTAGAAATTCTGAAGATAAAGCTAATGCAAAGGTATACCCAAATGCTGTATATATTGGGTCAAACAAATGCCAATCAATTGCAAATAAATTGGCAAACCTGGTAGAACCCAACAGAATTAAGCATAAGGCTAAGATTCATGCTTGTAATTGAAGCATTAGCCACAACTGAGAACCATAGCAGTTGCCACAGAGGCACGTGTTTCGACACAGAATAGCCAATAGCGCTTGATATCCAACCGACCAATGCAGTCACCGCAAAATGGAATCCGGTCAGTGTGGTTGCTTTAAATTTTTAACGAAAACAAAGAGGTTAGTCCTGAAAAGACATTTTAACTACTATGATAGAGATCTATAAAGCAGTACCAAAGCAGAAGGCATAGCCGTTTGGGGACATGAGTTCCTTATTAATCATTATAATACCGACGGAGCTAACCACATTCATGGCCCATGCTCCGGCATCAGACACTGCCGGCTTCTTCTCTTGATTCATGATCTGAGCTTCTATTCAACAATGCAGCATGGGTTATGGAAGAAAGGACAAAATAATGAATTGGAAGCAAATTAAATCGCCTGCCTTATTTTAGAGAGAAACATATAAAAGACAATAAAAGAACGGAAGTGGTTTGGTTACACCCCTGGCATCAAATTCATGTTGGAGAGAGAACAAGAAACAAATCGTATTATCTTTAATTAGGAACTGACAAGGGTAACCTGCGAAAATAAAAGCAATGAGGTACGGGGGTACAGAATCAAAATATGCTGTCACACATTGGATGACAACATTTTTATAAATATTAGCCAGCAATTGTATTACAAACATTTCATAGTTGTCTCAGTCTTATGACCAGCAACAAACAAAAATTATTGTGCTATTAGGTTTTAGAAAAAGGAAGTAAAGTTTTATTGGAAAGGTGAGTTCGTCAGCTCAGTGAATAATGCTTTAACATGTACCAAACTTAAACTTATACTTTGGGGCATCATTCCATTATGCATCTTCTATGCAAATAATAAAAGTAAACATCTTTTCCAACACTTTGTTGTAGATGATGTGATGAGCACTTCGTTGTAGCTTTGCCAACACAACGCTCACAATAATATAAATTTGATTTAACACTAGTGGTCGAGATGTAACAATTACGATATTATTTTGTCTATATACTGCGTCACAGCCAGAACCACTAAATTGTCTTTAGCATATTTGACTTTTACCATGAACTACAACATAACGCGCTTACCTTTCTCTCATGTTGTCAGCACAAGCACTTCAAAACAGTTCACCCAGTGTCCAGAAAAGAAATGAACAAAAAAGGGATACATAATGATATGTGAAATATGACAGCTTTTATCAATTAAAAAATCTTCAATTTTCTAAATACATCGTGTAAGCACTTCCTATAACAACATGGACAAGTCGCAGCTCAAACCCAAAGATCAAGAACCCATTTCAAAAGAATCAATGGCTAGACCAATTAAAAAAATGATATTTAACAACAGCCGAAGAAAAGACTAGCTCTTAATTTGCCCGTGCTCCATATCAGAGGCACTCAAGCTATTTCCTCTCTCTCTTAATAGCCTTGCATCTTCTCCGTTCAATATATCACTACTCCTAGCTGACACAAACTTGGAGGCCTTTTTATCAGCCTCAACTGCCCAGCTGTAAACTATCATGCCCAGAACAGCAATCAGCATGCCCATAATGTTCTTTAAGGTTAGTGCCGAGTCAAACAGGACCCAACCTAGGATCAGAACACATACAGTTTTCATGTGGCCTATAACTTGGAATGATGTAGCCGAAAATCGACCAATGCAGAGGTACTGACTCATGTTGCAGAATACAGCAAGGGAGCAAGATAGAAGGATGAAAAACTACAAAAGAAAAGTGCAAATGTCAAATATAAACTAAGAGATTGTTCCTTCCAGAGTATTAGTTAAAAATGGGGATGCTCTTGTTATTTAATATGTGCTAGAAGACCTCTTGATATGTGACAACCAAATAATTAGTGGTGG
>CAXKVX010000673.1:0-53853 GCA_964058865.1 Eleocharis quinqueflora | reverse complement strand
AGATGATATTTTGAGGATCATCGACAATGTTCACCAGTTCTTCGTATTCTTGGGGGTATGCCATTCGCCATTGTATCCACGTCTTTTTCTCTATTTCTCCCAATAGGTTTTCGATGTATATTACCTTGCTTTTATTATCAACCCAGTTTTTTCGTTAACAAGGTTTAGGGTGATTGACTCCCACCTGGAGATCACATCACTGTACTGCCCTATATCCTCATGCAATACGAGCATAGCGCCTTGGTTCGCTTGTGTCGAAGGAAGGTCGAATCTTTCATTGCTTTGTTGTGCAAACCCTCCTCTGAATTTATTAACTCTGACTCTTATCTCTGGGACATCAAGTTGTTGTTGGTTTTGTCTTAGACTCCCTGGTGGGTACATTGGGGGTCCCATCATTGGTTCTCGAGGTCTACTAGGTCCAGTTGCCGTGGATTGGGTTGAGAGAATTGTTTCAATTTTTGAATCAAGGTTTTTCAGCAACGGGTATTCCATTGCTGCCAGAACGGTTTCGGCTTTGACCTCTTCCTTACCATCCTTCTGAGAGAATGGGTTTACCCATTCTTCTTCACTGGAATCGTTGTATTCATCCCAGATTGGTCCGGCATCTTCTTCAGCCGACTGTTTTTCTCTCGGTAATGCTGCCAATAATTGCAACATTTCGAGCTCATCATCATCTTCATCTTCATCTTGTGACTCATACCAGTCACAGAACATCATCAGGGCTGATTCTTCTTCTAGGATTTCTTCATCAACTTGGCCTACTGTTGCCTCTTCTGGTGGTGCGGTTGATGAATATCCACCAAATCTCACTGCTAAGGACCCATCAGTTCTGGTCCTTATTCTTGCTGTCTGAGGAATTTGTACGGCTGGTGCTATTGCTGGCCGTATGGTCCATTGTCTACCCCTTAATTCCTTAGTTGATCTCATCTGGCTTGGAATCGCTCTAATTCCTCTGCTTGCCAGGTGTTCTGCCACTCTTTCTACATTGTATCTGAAATTTGTGTGGCTTGTGTTTGATAACCTCCCTATGAGTGATCTAGAGAGTAGGAGGTTGCTTTCACCACCTTGCCATCCATCGTAGTCGTGTGTTTGCAACACGACCTGTATGTGATTGTTGAAATCGTGGATGCTTAAGGTCATGTCTGGTGCTGTGTACGTCAGTTGCGTGCCACCTGTTAGATCAATCTCCATGGAACTGATTATGGCCCTATCATCGGACCACCTTGTATCTCTCAGTACTACTAGGGCGTTAACCCCAACATTTCTTCTATGGAGTGCATATAGTCTTATCATCACAAGACCAATATGCAAATGTTGTAAGCCTTCTTGCACTAGTTGGTTGTAGCTCTGTTGTGATATAAATGGTAGCTCCGCCTGAGCTCCATCTACCACATTTCTTTCGGACCATCCAGCTTGATATAGAGTTTCAGCTGGAACCTGCTGAACCTTTATGTATTGAGAAAGGTTGAGCTCTGCGTCCGGGTTTAACTGTGATTCGAGGCTTCTCCTGTAACGCCTCCTGCCTGGTACTCTTCTTTGCGCTTCATTAGATAGGCGACTACTCAGTCTGTAGCCCCTTATCTGGTCTTCTATTGTCGGATTTTGGTTAGAATCCCCAGATATGCTTGGCCTGCTCGTGGTTTCGGTTCTCGTTTGGTTCATTTTTGGTTTTTCACAGAGTCAAATATTTCTTTTGGGTTTTTGAACACAAAGAACTGACCGGTTGGTTTCTTAATCTTTTTCTCACTGGGTTCTCCAAGATTAAGCTTTTGTAAGCCCTTTTGTAGTTCGTTTATTGATTGTGTGAGATCTTCTGTCTCAGGCACTTTGGTTTTCGCTGCCTCTAGCCTTCTGACTGCGGTTTTACAGTCTTCAAGATCTTCCTTGATTTTGACCAGCAGTTGGATTATTGTGTTATTCTGCTTGATCAATGCTGTAGTGGCTCCTTTCGCGAATTCGGCTGGTTTTAGAAAGCCGTTTGTGGGTTCTTCAATTGTCTCAGTTGCCTTTAGAGCTTCTTGATAGATTGAGCTTCTAGCGATATTACGCCAGTCGTTCATAAAAAGTTTCTAACTCGGCTGAGATTCGACTCCAGTATCTCGTAAAAATATTTAAAAATATCTTGAGAATTTATTCTTATGTTTAAGAAGTTTGTTCTGGTATAGAGGTTTTGACGACTTTCAGTTTTTCAAATTTTTCTAAGTTCACAGTGCAAGATTGGTCATGTATTAATTTATAAAGATGCACACATAAGTGTACAAGGTCTAGAACTTAGCTAATCCTAATTCCTTTGGATAAAATATAGTGGATATCCTAGTCATAGTCATCTGTAGAGACTGTCTAACGTGGCAAACAGTCACGAAACTCATCATAATCGTTACCTGTTTCGTTTAATAGACGATTACAGATTTCTTTGTGTTAATCGTTTCGTGGATCAAACGACACCAAAACTTGTTGCGCTAATCGTGTCGTTTATTTAATGAAACAAACGATCGAAACGATTAAAAATCTGATCGTTTTTCTTTTTGTTAGTCGTACACCGTGAAAAATTATCTAAAAAATCAGAAAAATAGGAAAAAAACACAAATAACTATTGTTGCCAGAGATATCGTGATGCCAGAAATACCAAAAACCCATCTCTACTAATTTCATCACAAAATCAATAGAACCTGAAAATCACAAGCAAAGAGACAGAGAACCTTTCCGGTCTAAAACCACATGTATATAGTTGTACCAGTATAGAAAAAAGTAGCACCGCCTGTACCAGAAAATTGTTAGGTACCAGTATGTGACGCTGCTATAATCAGAAATCATAAAAATCTCAAGAAATATGTATTTAAAAAAAAACAATATCCGTCTGTAAGCAACATGTTTACTCAAAAACAAAATTTCTTATTGTGCTTCATCCAGAACAAAACTTGAAGAGAAAAGCAAACTTGTGAAACAAATAAAAGAAAGATCGTCAAAAAATGTGAGGAGAGACTTGAGATAACTCAGCAAGTAGGGTCCTTCTCCATTTTTTTGTGTGTACGAGGCCCGTCCATAGGGGATTTGATGGTCTGAGCCGGCATATCAAATCGATCAAGGTAAGACGCCCTCTTCAGGCAGAAATCGAGCGAGGCAAATCTCAGGGGCGAAAGCAGATCAGAGAGTAGGCACAACTCGTCCGACCTGATCTGATGCATCAACAGATTGACGAGTACAATTTCACATTGAAGAGTGACAAGGTCCAGACGAGATAGGGGAGGAGGGTAGGGAGGGAGTCGAGAGAGGGCGACGACGGCCTACGGTTAACATTTTTACCTCAGAAAATCACCATTTCTTTCTCTTTTTTTCTTGCATACTCGAGTACATAGGAAAAATCGCCAGTGCTAGTGGCTTTGTTAAGACCTCTCCATTCATCTCAATCTAAAATTCATATTATTCTAACCCTACGCAATTAGGAACGAAATAACGAAAAAATCGGTAACGAAACAGCCTGTTTCGTTAACTGTTCCATTAACAAAACGAAATGCCGAAAAATTCCGTATACTATTTCGTTAATTAAACGAAATAAATATTCTTAATCGTAATCGTTTCATTTCGCACGAAACAGAACGAAAAACGACTAAACGGTGTTCCGTTAACACCCTAATCATATGTACCTTTTGGGACAATACTTGAGGCTTGTATATTTATCCAAGACAAAATTATGAGGCTTATATCTGACTTCTCTATTCTTTTTTCTAATTTATAATTTGCATGCAGTGAAGTTAGGCACTTATGCAATTAACTACTAGAAGTTTGAGCATTTGTAAATAACAACGCTATACGAGGCAATAAGCGGAACTACAAATCTACAATGGATATTAAATATTGTGCATAATCTTGATATCAATAAAATAATAAAAATTATGATTATCGTAGTGGACCGATTCAAATATAAATTTAAAAAATTATCTAATTTTAATAACTTTAATATTATCATAAAAATGGCAATTTAGAGAAAAAAAGCGAGACATTACACACCATTTAATACATGTAGATCGTCCCACAATAACATGAATGTTTTTTTATTAGTTACTGTAACAATGCATTTCATGAAACTAGCTTGACATAAAAAAATAAAGATTTATTGGAATAAATTAACTTTTTATTTACTTTCAAGAGCCATAAACATAATTTAAATTATAAAGATTACTCTTGTTCATATTTATAATATGAGTTATACTATTCATATTAATGAAATTCTAATGCACCCCTTTCAAGAAAAAAACTTATCTTTTAAATATTGATTAATACATTGGAGTCATCTTGCAAATAAAAAAATGTCTAATTAAATATGAGTTATACTATTCATATTAATGAAATTCTAATGCACCCCTTTCAAGAAAAAAACTTATCTTTTAAATATTGATTAATACATTGGAGTCATCTTGCAAATAAAAAAATGTCTAATTATTGCTGAAGATAGATGTTAAATTAGTTTCTCCTATTATTGCTTAAGATATTTGAAATTTTTATTTTTATCAGCTTTGTTTGTTTCACATTTTTTTTGGAGGCTGGCGGAAAATGACAGGTGGGATGGGATTTTCCGAGCAAAACTCATCAAAAAAAAATATGATGAAAAAATTCCAAAATATATAAATTTTAAAAAATATAAGTCATAATATTTGCTTACTATATCTCCAGATTAAATAACCATTATAATCTCTATATTAGTAGATTGTTATTTTATTTAAAAATTATTAATTATTGAACGTGTTATAAATTTATTTTTTCCATAATAGTGTGTGTGCTGCCCCCATCAACTTTAGATGATCAGTAGCTTCATATGAATTTAAAATTTTACGATGGGTGAAGTTGTAACATTTCATCACAAATTACAATTTTATACTTTGAAAGGTATAGCTGCAAAATCTCCTTCTGACGTCTGACAGTCTGACAGATAAACTACTCTCAGTATTTTAATATTTTTGTTGCTTCCATAAAAAAAATATATTTTTGTTGCTTCCTTCTCGAGGAGTAGATAAAAAGAAATAGAGAGAAAGAAGAGAAAGAGAGAGGGAAGTCGTGGAAATGGTAAGACTTGAGAGGAGAGAGAAATGTGTCTTCTTCATATCCCCTCTTGACCTCTCCTTTTCTAGATAAAAATATCCTCAATGGCCACCTCCCAAATCCATTTATAGCAATATCATAAACCCTGATACAGCAATCCTTTTTGACATTGACACATATACACCTGAGATAGAGAGAGGGAGGGAGAGAAATGAAGAGAAAGAGGGAAGAGTTTGAAAAGGGGAGGTCAGAAATAATGATAGCCATGGAAGAGATTTCGTTGGTTTATGATAGAAAGGAGAGAGCTCACAAGATTTCGACTTTGTTATTGCTATGCGTCTCCAAACAGCTCCTTCGTGTTATTGGTGAGTGATTATTTTTGGAAATAAGTTTACATCGTTTATTTTTCCCAGGCATCACATCTTAAACTCCTGACACTGAAATGAATGGTTCTTTTTATTGATTGATTAGAAGTTGTAAGTTTGGTTAGCATTTGGGACCTCACTGGAACTCATTATATAACCAAATTGAAATGAATTATATATGATTTATGACACTTTGTATTCTTGGAACATATAATGGGATTTTGAGGGAGTTAATTGTTGCCAAGAGGTACCCAAATTGAAAATTTGAACCACTTTTGTATCTTCTCCCTTCCTTTTACTGTATAATTTTGAGTAGTTCTGACATGATAATAATACAATTAGGGTCAATTTTAAGAGTGCATGTCCATGATAGTTGTGCAAAAATGGAGCTAAGTTAACTACATTATTTTTCTTCTATTCTTTTTGTTTTTCCCCTTCGTGTTGATTTTCAATTTAAATGGCTTATGGCTCCTAAAATCAATCAAATTCGTCTCTTTTGATAGGGAATATAATTGTATTATTGGTTAATTGATGCCCTACATTAGTGCCTGCCTGTTCTTAAAATGGTGGTCGTATTTTCAATATGTTGGTGCATTTGTGGCTAAACTAAATATTCTTTTACTTTGTTGATTGTAGTCATGGTCAAATTGAAATTCATCATAACAAAAGTGATTCATTACTTTGTTATTTTTACCTTAGGAATGAGAATCAGTAGATTTCTAAATTTCATTTTGAAAAATACCTTTTAAATTGGCAAAAGAATTTTCCAACTGACAAAGAAAATTTGAAAAAATAGTTGGGTTGGGCTCCTCTCCGATATTGCCGTCCATGCTTGTCTATACTTTAATTAAACTGAAGTCTCTTAATACTATTGATTTAAATGTTCTTACTTTGCACTCAGATATTATTATTAATTCATTTTCATTATTCCCTAGTTGGGTCAATTCAAAAGTGATCTCTGAATAAATGCTATCTCTAATCTGTTTTTTTTAAACCCCCTCCCTCTTCTGAGTGGATGAATAATTTTCTCAACTCTTTGCCATGTCTCTGATTTCTTAGATATGCAAAATTTCACAGGTCCTTTACATGTAGATAAGTCCTGGGCTTGATTGTATTTGTATATTTATCTGTTTATTGAAATAAGTTTGGTAATTAATCGAAAACAGTTTGAACTCTTCAACCCAATGAAGAATCTTCGAAGCTGTCATTTTGCTGAGGAATATAGTACTCCTCGTCTCCTCATATACATGTACTGTACTGCCATTATTTGTTTTAATTGCCTTTTTTTTTCTTTCCAGCACTGTAGCATACCTATTTATTTATTATCTTCAGTTGTAATAAGTTCCTGGAATATACTAAATTGTTTTTCTTCATATGTAAATTTTGTTGTTATGATACTGTATTGGGAAAAAAAGTAGAAAATACTGTGGTGCAAGAATAATGTGGTTATGAAATTTCCTTGGCTGCAGATAAGATTGGGCCCACATTGCTTGTCTTGAGGCATGACATACACCAAAATATTCAGGTAAATCTTACCCTTTTGCATAAAAACATTAATTATTTTCACTTGTTCTGTTTCATTTATTAAATTAATTATTGGTCAGAAAGAAAATTTACCTTATACTTCTAAACTGAAGTCAAACATAACAATCTGCGTGTTACTTTTTTGAGGTGGCAGGCGATAGCCTCCAATGATTTATCATTAACAAAAAAATGGAATAAGTGTTTGAAGAAGAGAAGAAAGGTTATTTAGAGTTACAACAAGTATTACCAGAAGTCAAAAAGCTAAAACCTTTTTCCCTAGTATCTAAATAAATCTACTCTAGCAAAGTGTTGTCCATTGGCATGCCAGAATAATAATCCTGCATCATATCGTGTTTTTAAAAGTTAGCACTATATATAATATCATAGTTGAGGGTTAATTATAAACCTATTATTAATGTAGAGAATAGAAGACTTTAATGTTGAAGACAAGTCTAGAAGCTCGAGTTTGGCAGAGATAATTACCAAAGAAACTGATGAAGGCACTGTACGAAAAGCTAATAGCTGCACCAGAGCTCTCATCTGGCTGACTAGGTAAAATTTTAAATTCAGATATTTCGTTTGCATTTTATATTTATTTTTAGTGTGATATGGATTTTGCAATAAAAGTAGACAAATATTGTTGCTGGAATTAGAAAAAAATGAATACCAAAATTAATGGCCTGCTGATCACCAAAAGCTTTGCTCATTTTTGTATGCCTTCCTTCTGATTGCAGTTTGAAATAATCTCTGTTTCATTAAGGACACTGTACCAGATTATCCAGGCAAGTATGGTAACCGCTGATCATAATTAGTACTGAATATATGTACTGGCATGGTAATTATTGCTTTACAGTAGCTCTCAGTTTTTAATATTGTACTTTGCAACAGGGCCAGCTAGCTAAAAAGGCCTCTTATATCTTTTTTTTCCTTTCAAATAAAAAGCATTATGAAAATATGATTTTGACAGTGCTCTCACATTGTGGTATCTTGATGAAAATAGGACAATAAAATTCATGGTAGCTTTGTTGGAGATCCTAATTAACAGTCCTAGTCTGACACTAGAAGAGATTGTGGAAGAGGCGTATAAGATTACACTAAAACCTTGGCACGGCTGGATTTCCATGGCTGCTTACAAGGTATAACTTCCCTTTTTCTTTTTCGTTTTCCTTTTAGGCAATAAAAGTGAAATTAAATTAATAAACTTATATTTTTACACTAAATCATCCATTTTTAGTTAAGTTTCTCTTTTATATTGTATACTTTTTAAATTTTCTCTGAGCTAAACTAGTACAAGTAGTTATCCACATGACAGGTGGCACTAAAGCTAATTCCAGAGAGAGAAAGTTTCGTAAGCTTGTTACTGGGGAAATGCCAAGATTTTGACTGTTTGAAAGATGATATAAGGAACATGATCTCTATGCTTAAACCTCTACTTGATGAAATGAATTTGCTTTTGGTTTGTACTCGTCTCCTACATCCCCTCTATAAAACAGTATTAAGTTAATTCTCTTCTATGCTAAATGTTTCTAACATTTGTAGTGATTATATTTTGATATATTTGTTTTCATGTATATACAACCAGGTGAAGCACGAATTGGAGAAGTTAAAATCTCCATAGCTCTCCAATTATATAGCAAATCAGGGGATTCTATAGCTGTACATAAAAACTCAGATTGATTATAATTTTGAGGTAGCGTAGTTACTTGCAGATCCGATCAATATGTAAATTTGATGGGTTTGTTCCCTGTAACCTGTTTAAAATATCAGAAATGCCTTTTTTCCCTTTTTTGATGTAAAAAGTATCAGAAAGACAGAAATGTTAATTGTGCAATAGGAAAAAGCTTTTGTACAAGTTTGTTGGGATTTTGTCAGACGCATATATTACAGCCTCTGTTTTTACTGGCTGTGAATATACCTTGTAATAAAATAAGATAGCATTATGCATCGTGCTTATATGATGTTGATTTTTTTTTTATTGATATATGTTGTTGATTATTTGCGTAAATTTGCAATGGTTTTTTTTTTTCATTTTGGAAGTTCAACAATATTTGAGAAAGTTATAATTTAAGACTTTGATTGGTGAATTGTTGCAGCTGACCTGACTGGTACTCTATTTGGATAATATAACTTGATAGACTGTTTGTAGAGTTGTTCCTTATTTTTCACTATCTCACACGCTTTGTTTATTTCCTTCTTATTGTTTTGCAATTCTAGAAAATTTTTATTTGTCAGGCAAATAAGGTACGCTGAACATTTTTATTTTCCATATAACGACACCTCAACTCTCAATTTATCAGAAGTCAACACCCAACAGATCATAGAGAATATAAAAATTCAAACAGAGAGCATCTTTCCACCAACCTTGTTCATACCATCATTTTACATCTGAGAGGCATAATTAAGTAAGACTCGCAATAATTAAAGTTATATATATGAACCTCCTGTTACCCCTTCTCATGTGTCGTTTCATACAGCCATAAGTAGGAAAGCGTTATTAGCTTGCAAACAGACTCCACACTACTCAGGTCACTACACCTTGATTGCCACAGAAAAACCCATCATTTCAAAAATGCTTGATGTACATGTCAAACTCCACAACAAGAGATGTATCAGTGGAGCTAACCAGATTGCTGATCATATACCCCCTTGCAAATCTAAACTTCCCCGTGCCGCCTACTATGCTCCGTTCTGACGGTCCTGACGCATGGATTACACCTAATGTAGCCAATGTGCTGCCGTTGTACTCTCCGGCAGTGAAAATGAAGTTTATCGCGGTTAGACCTTGCGATCCATCAAGTGCAGCATGAATACCCATTCCCTACATATGAACAAGAAAAATAAGAAGAAAAATAACATTGAAAAGATTAAAGCATATGTCCTATTGATCTAATTAAAGAATTGTGCTACTATGCTTTGCAAAGTGCGGCAAAACGTGCGCTTTGCGATTGTGGACCATTGAATCGTGTTTTGTGATTTGTGCCAGCATGATGATCAAAGATCCAATGGTTTCACAATCGCAAAGTGCGTGTTTTGCCATGCTTTGCAAAGCATAGTAGTACAACTCCTAATTAAACTTCCAGTAAACAAAACCAATCTAACATGTATATTGAATTCATACCTGGGCGCCACCAATCAGGGCAGAGTCAGTCTGGGGCCCAACACGTAGTGTGTTATCGAACAAGTTGATGTCGCCGAAGGTGGTGTTGCGGTGGAGTGTGACGGCTGAGACGACCGTTGCATTCGGACCCGAGTCGACCTCATGGAAGTAGAAATGCAGATGTGTTTGCTTCTCCTCTGCATAGGTAGGTGCCGCAGTGGCGATGAAAGTAGCTATGAAAAGAAGGCAGAAGAGTGTTGCTTGGGTTGACATGATTTGAGAAGGTGATGTGTCTGAGGGAGAGAGAGATCAGAGGGACAGAGAATTCAAAAAGAGCTAGAGAAAGATTAAGACTCGAGAGAGAGCTCACATTTATATTTCTTTCTGTCTTTTTCCTATGTAGGATAAGAGAGAGACTTCCAATTTCCAAACGGGTGTCTTTTCTTTCCTGATTGTTGTGGTTGGGTCAATGTTGAGGTTCTTTTGTAAAATAAAAAATGGACTTGCAAGTTTCAGATACTGAAGAGCTTCAGGTATGTACCTTGACAGCTTCTGTCAAGAATTTCAAAAAAGAAGAGCTTCAGATATGGGTTAAATTTGATTTCAATTTGTAACCATGGTTAGCCCACTAAAGCCCATATCTCACCATTCTATCTATTTTTGTTTCTCAGAGTTCACATTATTCATAGTCCAACCATACCTAATCTAAACTATACGCCTCTTTGTCATTAATTGATTTGGTAGCAAAAAAGCTTTATAATGAAAATTTCAAAATGAAATGAAATAATGGATTGAGGTGGTTACTCTTCTACGTACTTTCAATGATTAATTAATCAGGTTCAGTTCATCATTTTTAAATTCACACAAATAATTAATCATATTGTCGACAATAATTGTCGTCGGCCATTAACAAATTAGTAAATTACAACACCTCACTCAACTAGTTGCAGTATTCTAAACAGCAACCTCACACCTTATTATTTGCATGCTTGATTTTGTATTTGCAGGTACCGTCTCATCATCATTCAAAAAATGGTGTAAATTAAATAAATATAACCTATAATACCATTTAATGGCATGCAGTTTGTAAAGTTATATATGCATACTACCTTATTTATTGTTTATGGTTAGTTTTTGTGTTGTACTTTTCGTTTATTTAAATGAAATAAGAAAACTGCGAAAATTTACTTTTTTATTTCAATCCAGTAGTCAGTAGACCACCATATATTTTTTATGATCAACAAACTTTGTCATTCGTATTCTATATCACCTATGCTTGTTATTAGTGAATTTAATGTATAATCGTTTCACATACATGCATGTATATATGATTTCACGAGAACCAAATTAAAAGTTGGCGACACGTACCAGAACAACCTTTCACTGTTTCACACGAGAGCACAGTTGCATACTTGAATTTACCAGCTAGGTCATTTCATATTCGCTGTTATTTATATCCGACTGTTTAATTTCGATCTCACAAATAACTTATATAATACATCAGATTTCGTGCAATTTACTTGTGTCGTTCTTATAAATCGTAAGATCAATAATGAAATAATACGACTCTGTTATTTCATCGGAATAACAGCAAATACGGACTCCCAGGTAGGTACGTAGAGCCCCGCACCAACCACCGCATGGAGCCATGGACATTACTTTAGTTGAAAGTGTGCTGTCCCGTTTGATATATATGTATATATATGTATATTTATATGTATATATATGTATATATATATGTCGTGGTGTGAATCTATACTCTATAGTAAGCAAGGCACTTAGGCACCTATATTAATTATATGTATCACAAATCAATGTGGATGCATCCCTTATAATTAACCACGTCATAGATTAATGCATGGTTCCGATTGGCTGTTTTAATTTTTAATTTTAAAAATATACATGAATGAAAAATGAAACTTTACGTCAGCTTATGCCACCTTAATATATATAGCATGTCTGCTAATTAATTATGTTGGATTATAGTAAGTATTATTTCCGGTATAAAGATTGCCTTTTGTAAGTATATATTATTTCCGACATATATATTGGATATGGATACAAATAGAATTAAAGTAAATTAATTATAATTGTTAATGGATCAATTGTAATTGATTTAACAAATGTTAGTATTAAGATAAAATTTATGAGTATTGTTTGAGCTAATTCAATCAATTTTGAATCAATAAATCAAACACGGGCCAAGGTCAATCTATTGCGGGCCATAAGAATTCTTTTCGGACTGCAAGAATTTGTTCTGAGAGCAGAATTGTTGCCTTAATTGGCTGATTCTTTCTCGACTTGTTGCGCAAATAATATCATATTGTGTGTAGACATTTTGAGTACTTGTATACACAATTTGAAAATGATTTGCAGAGAATATTGACATCAAATATTTTCTAGAATATTTATTATTAATTACGAGATCTCTCCAAGATACATTAACTCTAGTATATGAGTGATGGGTCTCCAAGGAATACATGTGTGCTAGGTGTGCATGTGATGCACTTAGAATTAACTCTACCTTCTCCATTAGAAGCAATTAACTCGACTCACATTCGTAAGTCGGAGAAAAAGAAAGAGCACACGTGTTCCCTTCGTAGGATCCGTCAGTGAACAACTCGAGGGACAAAGAAAAGATTGCAGTAAGGCACAAACTTCTTTTATCTAGAAAAAATTCGAGAAGATGTAAAGTAAGTTTCACATTGAATATATTTAATTTAATTACTTTAAATCTTACACAAACATAATTTCAAATGTTTAATTAGAGTTTCGATTTCTACTTTACCTAATTCAAATTGCACCATCAGCTTGGGTTGACATGATTTGAGAAGGTGATGTGTCTGGATCCGCATCTGTTATAATTTTGGGGACAAAAGAGGGCTCTATTATTCAATTACGGACAGTCGGATTAAAAACATACGGATGAATTAACATAGGTGGAATTTAGAGAGCTTTTTAATATTAATTTGATTCATTCATTAAAACTTAACGATCTAAATTAAAAGAATAAATCTCAGTCCTTGTGTGTGAGGGAGAGATAATAGAGTTCAAAAAGAGCTAGACAAAGATTAAGACTTGAGAGACATACATGTCACATTTATATATTTGTGTCTTTTTCTTATGTAGGGTAAGAGAGTGACTTCCAAACGGGTGATTGTTGTGGAGCCAATGTTGAGGTTCTTTTGTAAAATAAAAATGGACTTACAACTTAAAGTTAGTTTCAGATACTTAGGGGCAATCTTGCTATTGTTTTTTTCTAAAAAAAATTTATTATAGTGCCCACGAACGTATTCAAAGTTGTTGTATAAAATATTAAGTAATAAGTATTTTTTCTACAAACTTCAGCTACGCGGAATTGTAATTAGTTTTTTTATCGTCGCAAGTCATCGAGCTGTAGATATTCAAGCTTATTTTCAATTTTTCATCGTGTCACATTTGATTTGCAGTCGGAGAAATATGCATCTCAAATTTGACTTTATATTCAACTTATGTCTTAATTATTAATTTGTTATCACGAGTTTGCATCAAATTCAATTTTGAATCGCTCGTTTCTCTGATCACAAATCAAACTCGATGCGATGAAAGTAGACTCGAATATGTACAGCTCGATGATTTGCCGATAAAAAATATTAGTTACAGTCCTGACGAAAGCAACTGAAATCTTTACAAAAAATTACCTAAATATAAGTCAACTCAATTAAATTATTTATATTTTTTATTAATAAAATTATAAAAGAAAATTCAGCATACAAAATCAGTACAAAAGCAAAAGAGTACAACAACAAAATTGGAAGATTTTAATGCATGGTATTATCAATGCCGTGCATTAGCTTTTTTCTTTTTAATCGAAATTCGCAAATCTTTTCTATTATTCGAAATTTCAAGTAATATTTCTTTCTATTTTATAATATATTTCTTAAATTTCAGATATTTGAAAAAAAAATCGGAGAGCCCCGCACCAACCATCGCATGGACGTTACATTAGGTGTGGTGTGAATAGTAAGCAAGGCACCTATATTATATGGGAAGCTCTTCTTCCGTCGCGCAATAGTTACGGACGGTTCAGATTTTCTGCGCTGTAGGCTACGAACGGTTCAGATTTGATTAGAGAGGGTCTGATATTATAAAGTTTAACTTGCACGAATCTCGATGCAAATTAAAAATTAAAATTTATTGTGCAGGCACACAGTATTTTTTGCTACACGTTAGAAGATCTCATTCCATATTATATGTATCACAAATCAATGTGGATGCATCCTCATAAGTTATAATTAACCACGTCGTAGATTAATGCATGGTTCCGATTGGCCGTTTTAATTTTGAATTTTAAAAATATATATGAACGAAAAATGAAACATTACGTCAGCCTATGCTACCTTAACATAAAATTGATCTAATATATATAGCATGTCTGCTAATTAATTAGGTTGGATTAGTACAAGTAAGTATTATTTCCAGTATAAAGATTGCCTTTCCCTTTTGTAAGTATATATTATCTCCAATATTATATATATTGAGTAGTGTGTCTTTAATTCTTCAAATTCAGAGACAAAAACAAATTACGATGTATTAGAAACTGATCCATTTTCTTATGAAATAGAACCGTATCTTATTATGAAGTGTAAACTAACTTGGGGATATATAATGTGATAAATATACTGGCATCCTGAATTAAAGTTAAATATTGCACGCCATATCTGAATTAATAGGAAATGTGTTTCCTGACAATGCAATTTCTAGTCTAACAATACATATATATATATATATATATATATAACCATACATATTTTAACTCAAGAAGTATGTGATGGATACAAGGTGATGATACCAAAAAAAACAGAGCAACTCAATAAATTGTTAGAAACCCTCTGTAAGATCTCTTGCCCAGAAATTGCTCTTAAATCAGACATTACAATAAATCTAACCAGAAACTGAACCTTGATGAAATACGGTAACATTATACTCCACCACGGCGTTACCTGTCGTCGTATCAAATGTGTGTGTCTTAGCATGTATGTAACCGCGTGCGTACCTGAACTTTCCGGACCCGCCAACCACCGGCATTTCCCGTATTGTGTCAAACACAGAATTACGGCCTAAAACCGCCAGCGTGCTGCCGTTGTTATCTTTGTCCATGAAAACCAGGTTCATGGCCATTAGTAGGTGTCCGGCTTCGTCACGTGATGCTAGTGCATAGAGCCCTTGTGCCCGTCCGACCAGGGCAGACGACAGGTCAGGCCCTGCGGTAAGCGGGTCATCTATCATGATTGTGGCCCCGAATCCGGTAGAGGAGGTGGAGGTGCTCGATGCTGCGGCGACACGAATTGCTGTTGGGTTGTTGCCGGCGGGTAAGTCGTGAAAGTAGAAATGGAGATGTGTTTCTGCTTCGGCTCCATCAACTAGAGTTGATGCTAGTATTGAAAGATGGAAAATGAGAAAGAGTGGTATGATTTTGAGGGTTGCAGACATGATTGATTTCTTGGAAAATTTTGCTATGATAGATATATGGTTTTGATAATTTGATGCTTAAAAGGAGGTGAGTGGTGTTTGTTGTAGTGGGTACTATTAAAAACAAATGAAGTTCTTTTTTCTTTTTGAGGAAAAGCAAAAGAATTTTTTCTAGTAGGTAGAGTGGGGCTCAATCAGCTCAGGCAATATATAAAATACTGAACTGGAAAATGTAATTAGTTTTTAACGATAAAAAGGTAATCTAAGAAGAAAACAAGGAAGGATCGAATTAAAACAAAGCCATTGGTTGTACAAAAGGGTATTGTTTCTAGGAAATGTATCAGCTGTTCTTTATTTTGTTTTTGAAATATTTCAAAACACATATTTCTCTATAGTCAACACGCGGTCAAAGCGTGAAACTCATGCGTTAATGCCAGCGAGAAAAATGAGAAGGTAGAACACGAGACACTGTTCCTTGTTTCTGATACAAATTCATCCATGCATGTGAGTAGGTTGAGCCACATGTCAAAGTGTTAAAATCCATATTTAATTTGGTAGATAGAGAAAATGATAAGGTCGGTCAGCAACTTTGGCAGTACAAAACAATTTAAAAAAGTATGAATGTGTGGCTAAAGTTAACAGAAAAAAGAGAAGATACAATACAAAGTCACCAGAAGCATTTGGTTAGTTCACCTACCATAAGTGGTTTAAATATTAATTAAGGCTTAACCAACTTAGCACTACTTTTAATATTTTCTTATATTTAACCGATGGTTTAATTATTTTTAGCCTTTTATTTTATTCTTTATGTAGTAATGGAGGTATACAAATGTTTCATAGAATTTCTAATTTGCTTTAATGTTTTGTTTTTAGTTTATTTTTTTTATTTTATTATTGCAAACTTATTTATTCCAAAATTGCCAGTACCATCTGATTTCCAATCAATATCTTTTATATCCGACCAAAGTTGCTCCAACTAAAATTAGGTTATATATATATATATGTACCATCCATCATTTTGTATAATTCGCATCAATTTTGGTTTGATTGAGAATCTCTTTGGAGATCAATAAAAAAAACCCTTGAACTGCATAGAAATTTTCAATTTGTTTGATATACGCATGAACAAATAACAATTTCTGAATTGAGCCCACTTTGATTCATGTTCTACTTTAATGATGAATTCACATGGCAACCTAAATAAATCAAATCAGACGTATCATTTTCGGCCCATGGGCTTTAAACCTATATATCTTGTATTAATGCTTTGTATTATTGGGCTTTAAACCTTTTGATCCAGGTGAGGTTTTTAAGTTATAATTAATAATGCCTTAATTTCTACGCAGATTTGAAGCAGCATGATTCTTTTTGAGATTTTGCATGCATATGATCTTCATTTCTGAAATTTTTGGAATTTCTAAATCATTGCCACATCAATTTTAGAAATTTAATTTTTCTTTAATTTCTAAATTCTCCATCCCTAAAATTGAAAAGTTAGAGTTTCTAAATTGCCACATCAGCAAATATTATCAATATTACGAGAGACCGGTCAATTTTAACCAATGATTAAGTCATGTCATAGTTTATAAACTCTAAAGCATAGTTGCTAAATAAGAAACTCATATACATCTCTGAAACTCATTTAGAAACTATCACGTCAGATTAGAAATTTCTAGAGTTTCAAAAATGAAGATGCTCTGAGATGCCACTCCATGCCATGTTTGGGAAATTGCTACAAGGAAAAAGCATTTGGTTCCTCAAAAAAGGGGAAAAAAAAAAAAAGCATTTGATTTGGGTCTTTCTCTGCATCAATTAAACTTTCCTTGAATCAAAATTCAAAGCCTAGTAAATGAAAGTGCGATATGACTCTTACCAGCATTTAATTTTTCTCTACCATGCTAGTTTATTAATGCGAGAGAGAAAACACAATTCCAAAGTAGCCCCTGATATTTCAAATATTTGCAGTACTCAATCTCATCCTTCATATTTTCCATCGTGAATTCTTACACCATGAGACAAGATTCTCTTTGAAAAGAGATATATTATTATTATCAGCATAGCTCGTTTCAAATGATCATGAACTAAATTTTGCATTTTTATATATATATATACGAAATGCATAAAGGGTTAAAGACTAAAAGAAAAATTAGGAATTTAGGAAATACATTTTTAAGTACACTAATTCACACGATTGAAGTCAACTAGTCAAGTGGATTATTAAAGCAGAGGCCTAACGTAGACCAATAAATGTGGAGAAATTATACATCCGAATAAACCACTTGCATTTTTTTTACGGCTCGCATGCTTCACCAGGTTTCCTTTCATGTTCTTTTTGTAGGATCAGTATCTTTGGTGCGTTTTTTTGGCACCAGAGAGAGTGCATTCTCATCTGGATCGTCGGATTAAAATTGAACGTTTGATCGTTAATGATATAATTCAGGAGGTATTTTTTATTGTTAATTCAGAAACGTTTAAAGTAGATCGGATGGTCCAGATAAAATTTGCATCCCTCTCGTGCAAACAAGTGCACCAGAGAATATTGGTCCTCTTTTTGTCTTATGAACTAAGGGCAGATCAAGGATTTTTGCGAGGGTAGGGCCAGGGGCGGATTCGGAATTTTCGCCAAGGGGGCTCAAGATTTACGGTATTTTTCAGGGGGGTTCGAAATGATGGATATTATTAGAAAAAAATATTTTACATGGTCATTTATGCAAAAAAATTCAAATACATAGGCATTTTGAAAAAAATTAATATATATGATCATTTTTGAATTTTTTTTTCCAGGGGTGCAGCTGCACCCCCTGGAGCAACGTGGCTCCGCCACTGGGTATGGCAAGATCTAGAACTTTCGGCAGATGAGAGAAAATTTTGAGTCATACGAATATTTTTATAATTTTTTTCTCGTAATTTTGTTTGTTTGTTTTAGAGGTATATTTTGAAAAAAAATCTCAAAATGAGGTAAAAAAGTTTCAATTATAAGCGTGTTTTTCAAAATAAATTCTAACAAATGCATAATATCATCACAATAAAAATGTCCAGTACGATACCACTATAAATTAAAATACAAACAATACATACATATATATATAGCACAAAAGAATATATGCTTTAGATCTGAATCTCACAATATTAAAATGCAAATGATCGATTCAAATCGTTGAAAATATTGTCCATACAAAATTCTATTAAGAAATAAAAATTTACTTTTTTAATTTTTTTATTATTTATCAGGTAGGTAGAAAATTTAGCAATCTAACGTTTTAAAGACCTCCAATTTAACTAATATTCCACCCATCCAATAAAATAGTAAAAAATTCCAAAAAATAAAAAATTCCATGTAGTGCATTCATGTCTTTGATTGTGTAGTCAATCGGACATTTTACCTTGTAGAGCGGTATAGCGCTTGCATAAGTTTAGAAACCTAAGATTGGTTTACTTATTGAGAAGAAATTAAAGATAGATTCCGCAATTGTAAAGAACACTTATTGCTTAGTGGAATCGTTCCCGAAAGAAAGTTTTGGTTCCGAGAGTTCCGTGGATGTAGGCCTAGTTTATTTTTAGGTTGAATCACGTTATATCGCGTGTTCTTGTGTTTTTTTATTGCTCTTGCGCTTTACTCTCTCTCTTTATTATTCTTGCACTTTGTTATTTTTTTGCATTGCTCAATTGCTCTTAGTACTTGCTTGTTGAAATTTTTAGCTAGGAAATTATGGTCTAAACTCTTGAATTGTAATTGTTTTTAAAATGCTTCCGCAGTAGTATTTGACCTTAATCTTTTCCCCCAAATCTCAATTCTAACAATATCTTATTTTCATGCATAACCAGGACGAAAGGTTGTGCAAAACTAATAAAATCAGCCATGTTGAGTGGTTGGTGCTCATAATGTTGTATGAATTCATCCCGTCTGTGCAAAACTCGAGCCTCAAATTTCTAGGTAAGAGATCAAATCCTCCAATGATTTGTCTATGTTCTTCCATTAGGGTGAATCGGCGAGGTGTTCGAGATTTCCATCATTTTGCCTCCTGAGTGCCACCTTATTAGTTTAGCATCTTTTGAGTTAGCGCAGATACGCTTAAACCTCGGTATTATTGGAAGATACCACAACATCTTTGCAGCTGACCTCTTTTTTCCTTCTTCATCAATCTGATCGTTCCTCGATTTGTACCGCGAGGCATTACACTTTAGGCATTTGTCCAAATCTTTGTACTTTCTGAAAAATATGCAGTTGTTCAAACATGCATAAATTTTTTGTACTTGCGTACTCTAAGGACATTAATTTCTTCACCTTATAAGTTGAAATCGACAACTCGTTATTTTCTGGAAGCATTTCTTCTAAAAGTTCGAATAAATCTGTATAACTTTTATCGCTCCAATTATTTTTAACTTCCAGGTTATACAATCTAAAAACAACTTTTATTTTCATGAATTTCGTAAAACCGGGATATAACTATATATTAGACTCTCTAGATTACTCTTTAAAAATCTCAAGAATATCATCAACAAAAATGTTGAACATCATTCATTATTTCATCCAAGTTATCTATATTTTCCATAATTTCTACAATTTCACACACAAATTCTTCATGTATATTGATTTTCGAATCAAAATTTTGTACATTCTCACTTTCAGATCCATTTACATTACTTTTCGAATATAATTCAATAGTAATAGTCCCAACAATTAATGAATATTCTCCATGTAATATCCATCAGGTGTATCATGCCTTAAATCTGCAACTAATCAAATGATATTCAACTATTCGGACATTGCGTTGTATTATCACGTTCTCACAATCACAACAGGGAGATAAGTGTTTCTGTACACCATTCAACCTCCTATTTTTCTTGACACATTCAATGAATTCTCCAACTCCAAATCTATATTCAGGTGTGTCACGATTTTCGTACATCCATGAGGTATGGTCCATCTGAAGAAAAAAATCATTGAAATGTTAGGTCCACACATAGGTCAAGATTTAACACATAGGTTTTTGGCCGCCCAACCATCCTAATCCACTCTTTAAATACATTGTCTCATTAATGAACATACACCAGCCACAATATGTTGTCAGAGAAAAATCGACAGCATTTCTCCTATGCACTCCGAATATGCCAACGCACGTTTACATGTTTCTTACGTACCTGTGGGAACTATAGGAGAAATATTATACTGAATTTTTCTCATATACCAAATTGCGGCTAGCGTATGTTCACTAATTCTAAATGAGATAAAATATTCAAAGAACAAACCCAAACAAAGACTATTCGAGATTACTCTCTATTGGATTAATCTCGAATGGGTTCCAAATTATTTCATAATTTAAAAAAATCGATATATTATTCCTATAAGGCAATACAATACAATTAAAATGCAAATTCAAAATAATCATTCATTTAAATATTTTAATAAACTAAAAACAAAATTATTAAGAATAAATATAAAAATTTACCGTATTAATTGCAATTGTTTAGCTTTGTTGACTACTCTTCTTAACTTGCTTTCAACTCTTATGCAATTAAAATCCAAATTGATAATAAATCATGCATTCAAATATTTTGATTTTTGCTTCTATCTACTCTCCTTGACTTTCTCTTTTAATTTCTTAATTTTTCTGAAGTTACAGAAAATTTTGCCTATTTTTTGGGATGGATTTAGTTTAGCAATGACAACCTCTAATATCTTATTTGCGCGATTGTCTTATTACCGCCAGCGAGAAGAATACAGGTGACCATTCCCATGGAAAAATGGGGTCATTGACACTTGTCATAAAGTTTGGACACAAGAGGATTGCAAATGAGAGAGAAGAGAGATAGAATTGGGTGGGGGCTAGAGTTTGTTAAAGAATTCCGGTGCTTGAAGATATCACAATGGTTATTTAAAGAAATCATCAATGTAGGTGAAGGTACGATGACAGTTAGTTTAAACAATTGTTGTCTTAGATTTAAAATAAAAAACACAAGGCCGCGTTGGTCAGATTGGACACGTAAAATTCTGAAAAGCAAAGCAAACGGTTATTTTAAATAATCGTTTGTGTAGCTCCAAGCAACATAATCCTTAGAGAATCATTTTGCACTTCTGCCAACGGTGTTTTATGAGTTCTTCAATAACCGCTATTTTATGAAATTGCTAAATCTCATTTATGTGATAGTCTGATGTAACATCTTTCAATAATCTTAGCAAATTATAATATTTTAATTAATAGAAAATATTGCGAAGAATTTCTAACTAAATTAGATGAATTATATGGATAGAAATTGGAATTAATAGTTTGTTGAGTGTATTCTGGGATTAGAATGCTGCCAGAGCATAATGAGCATAATGATTGTAGCAATTTTATAAGCATATACAGCAACGTTTTCTTTTAATATTTTTTTCATATATCAATTCATTTCTGTATATTATAACCAAGTAATTGGCCGTTGGCTTTACCTAGTTATGGAGCAGCTATTACTAATAATTACGGATATTAATTAAAAAATTTGACAGGTCAATTCAAAACACATCAACATAAACATAACGGTAATATGCTATTATCCCATAATACATCTAATTAAAATAAAATAAATGAATTAACATTAACATAATTATATTTGTCTAAAATAAAAATAATATTTGCAAAAAAGACCCTTTAGCAGCAAAAAGATCCTTTAGCAGCGAACTGGTCCGCTGTTAATAGCGGGCTTGGGCCTTAGAATCCGGTGTAATATGTATTATTTAAATGCTCTAGGCCGCTGCCAAATGACTCTTTAGCAGCGAACTGATCCGCTGTTAAAGGCCCAATATCTAGCAGCGGACCCTTCGCACTTTTAACAGCGCTCTCTTTAACAGCGGCCTCCAGTCCGATTTTAAAGGATCATTTGGTCCTTTTTAAAATCAGATCTGTAGTAGTGTTGTTTTTAAATTATGATAACACGGCACAAACATGAAACACCATTTTTTTAATGTGATAATAATAAATCTGTTTAAAAATATGAAAAAAAGTAAAACAGGATTTCGAAATATTGGAGGAAAGGAACGCGGTAATATTTTGCGCGCGTCAGTTGAACAATGGATTCTCGCGACAACAATCTCCTTTTGAATATTCCAGGTTTTTTAAATCAATTTATTAATCATGAAGATAAAAAAAGAAAAAGAATCGGCATGAAACAGTACGCGCTGACACAGAATGATAACGAAAATATTGGCGTGTTGTCAAGGAATTTGAATTGGATTCCTGAGATCAATGGAATTGCATCTTTGTTCAAATAATAAATTATAATTAATCTCAAAGTTTTGACAATAACAATTAACGTGCTTCTTTGTTGGCTAGTTGCACGTGAAAACAAAATGCCAGAATAATTATACATCATTTTCCCCAAAATAAAAAATTATACATCATAAAAAGCATAAACACACGGGACTAAATTAAAAAATGATATTAAAAATGTTATTATAATTTCTTTTTGGTTGATTGGTTGGTTGGTTGGTCCCCTTCATTACGGTACGAAAATCGACTGAGGAAATCTTTGTTTTGATGTGAATACACTGACGTGTTACTTTGTGATTTGTTTAACTGCTTATGATAATGTTCGGTAGATACCGCATTTGATATCAACTATCGATATCGATTTTTTATGCATTTTTAGTTGAATTATCGTGTACATTATTTAAATTATTATGCATGTTATACTATAACTATTTCAGTACAAAAAATAACATGTATAACTATTTCATATTATTTTTTCGAATGAAATAGTTATACATGTTATTTTTTGTACTGAAATAGTTATAGTATAACATGCATAATAACTCAAATAATATGCACGATAACTCAATTAAAAGTGCAAAATAAAATCGATAACATGTATAACTATTTCATTACAAAAAATAACATGCATAGTAACTAAAACAACAATATCAATAATGTACAGTACCAAATATGATATCTACGTATCAGCTCCCACTGCTTATTGTTACACATCTAATTTGGCAAACGACTTGTTATCCTATACATGATTGTATTTTGGAAATATTAGTAGTATACAGTACCATCTTCATTAATTCCTGTTTTATTAAATAATATCATTATCAAAATGAAGACATTAATGAAAAAAACAATTTAGGAAAGCGTGTCATTCCGGGTTGACACGCTGTCACCACTTGGAAGCTAGTAACATCCTAACATGCTCTTCTTTGAGGATTAAAGATTTAAAGCATCTCCATTTATCTAACAAATTAATTAAATTTGTCATAATTTAGTTAATTATTTTTTGCATATTAGTATATATAGTCACAACTTGTATTCTTTCTTACTTGAATTTCATGCAGGAACTGTTCTGGAATGCACAATTTGTGATTTTTTATAAAAATTTGAGGACACGATTCTTATCTTTTATTCTTTTTCAAAAAAAAAAAAAATCACAGTATTCTAATATATGAAGATTTTTGTACAACTTACAACAAAATTGTGAAATCTTATTTGGTACTTTTGGACAATTTACTAATTAGAATCTTCACTTATAATTAAAATTGAGATTATGAATGCCACGTCATAATTTGCATTAATTCCTAATAGCTTTATTAACTTTAATTGCAATATCATAGCTTTTAAAAAGTTATAAATGTTGGAATATATATATGTGTGTTATTATGAAATCGACAACTCTATCTTTTTGTCACAATAAGATATGAAAATTACATCTTTTGCCAAAATAAGAAATGAAAATTGAGATCCAAATAATTATTGGGCTGGAATTTCCTTTTTTTCAAGTAGAAGGTGCAATGTCTACTCAATTTTTAAATAGTTACAAGGAAAAGATAGAGAGAAAAATACAACAACAAAAATGAAAAAAAAAATGAGAAAAATGAAAAACATGGGGTCTAATTAGAAACGAAAAATTGTGAATTTTATTTCAGCAATTCGACATTATTTGTGGATAATCAAACCGCGTATGATGATAATGTTGAAGTTCTATAAAATGTGCAATTATTACAATTCTCTTTATATCATGGTTTGGAAGTTGGAACAACTTAGGAGGCAAATATGTTTCTTCTTTATATGAAAAATTAGAGAGCACCGACAAAAATTTAATAATTCATGTACCAATAAAATGTACCACCAATCACCACTCTAATTTTCAATAAACAATTATTGAGTTTGAAAAACCATAAATATTAAGGTTCCAGAAACACATATAAAAACAAAACAAAAGAGATAATTTTCTCTTTGTTGTATATATCATCAATATCATTAAAATCACTTATCTGACAATTTCTTAGATAGGAAACAGTAGTACAAGTAGATGAGATATTATTCCTCTTATGGTTTTCATGATTATCATTTATAAATATATATATCAACATTTATTATAACTAGGTAAGGGGTCAATTTCTAATTTATTATGCATATAAAATTTAGCCATCTTGGTAGTTCTAAATTTTCTGTAATTTATGGCTTCATTTATGGAGACATAGTGCCATTGACATTCGACCAAGCAACATGCATGGCGGCAAGCAAACTATAGTATGAAAAAAATATACTATTTTCCGCAATATATTTAGAATAATTTAATTTGAATTAAAATGTAATCTTAATATTAGTCTAGACTCAAATTCTCAAAATGCTTTGTTCATTTTGAAATAATTAAAAAAAATTGGATTTCGTAGAAACACTTGTTATATTTAATAATTACCGATTAACTAGCTTTGTGGGAATATGTTTATGGGAGCTGATAGACAGATACGCTTCATTGATACGCAATCGATACGTGCATCGTTATGCATGTTAAACTTATTATTATACATGTTATTCAAGTTCGGTTGCATGTTATATTGTACTGTAAAAATAACATGCAACCTAACTTGAATAACATGTATAATAACGCGTTTAACATGCATAACGACGAATGTTGACGCACATATCGATTGCTTATCAATAAAGCATATCGCGAAAACATTTTCCTATGTTTATTGGTTATATATCAACAAACGTCGCCAAGTTTCGTTTTTCTTATATTTTTTAGATCAATATTCGATGGACTATCTCATAAGGTGAAATAGTAATCGAACAGTTTACACAACTACGAGATTTGCATGCACAAATCTCGAGATTATGTAAATCATTCAATTATTATTCCACCACACAGAGTATCTCATCTGATGTGAAATGTACAATTATTTCTGAATACTTTCGTCTAACGAACAAACATTTTGAAAAAAATAAGAATTATATTCATGATCCTGGTTTAAAAAATTTGACAGTCGTGGTCTTATTTTTCTCCGTTCACGTTCGGACTAAACGCATGTTTTCACGATGCAAAATTAAACTAAAAATGATCAAGTATGGTGCAAAATTCCGGACCGGCATTCACGTTCGAGCGATGCGTCTGAACCAATGTTGTGAATGTGGCGTCTGGACGCATGTTCAGACTTGAACGGTGATTTCAAATTACTTGGTAAAATTTTTTGCTTTGTCAACTCGAGTAACCTCGGTTTGTAGATAACAAATGTGAACGTGAACGCAGAAAAATAGAATTCTGACTATAAATTTTTTGAAATCAGGATCATAAAATATAATTATTATTTTTTAGAGGGTCATACAAAAAAGTCGTAAATATTGTGAGGTAGACTTCATTAATGAATACTTATCAGTTTCCTGTTTTTCTCTAGTGGGATGTATTTTTTTATTATTTCTTTCACTTTCATATTTGAGGCTGTGTCCGTACGAAAAATTGAGGGAAAATAATAAAATAAGGTTAATTTTGTATAGATCAAAATTAACTTCAATTATACTATTGTTGATAACAACCAACAATTTTAATTGATGCTGATAAGTTTTCTGGTGAAAATTTTGGTGCATAAAGAACTAATCGTAAAATATTTACTGAATATATTTGAAAAAAAAATGAGTGGAATGTAATAATATCGGAACAGAAAAAATGAAACATCATGGAAATTTTAGTCTTGTATTTTCATTTTGGTCATGAAATCGTTCATTAAATATTCTAATTTATCCTTCATAGCCGACTTTTTCCAATATGTTTTCTAATATATATGGATTTAAAAATATTTTTACTTTTATTTTTACTTTTCTCTTGTTAGTAGTTAAATCTGCATGTAGGAGCATATAATAATAATAATAATAACAATAATAATAATTTTAATGATAATAATAATAATTATTATTATAACAATAATAATAATATTATTATTATTTTGAGGTGAACATGTGCCACCTCAAAATCTCTAAATGAAACCAATCGTTAGTCGGTGAGTTCAGTTCCACGCTTCGTTGTATCACTAGGACTTGTCGTTTCTCTATGATTTGTTGTTAGCAAAGACTCAAATAGAAGAATTGAACTGAAAATAATCGAATAAGATAAAGAGATAGAACTGACAGTGGGTCCGGTATAATAATAATAAGTTATTATACAATATGAATAGCGAGGACATATTGAAAAATAACAAATACATTTCAAATATACAGTATACTAAATTAATATTTAAATCATCAATTGTCTACTTGTGGTAAATTTTTTTATAATTAAATTTTAAAGTGACATTCTTCAAAAATTAAATTACAGAGTGGTTAATTTTCCATTTAATTTTTTTTGAGGTAGCACATATCTAAACCCCCATAATAAATAAAAATAAAGGGTTGGTGGAGGTTTGCTTTCAGTGTAAATGCGTGTTGCGCAATAAATCTCAGACTTTGATTTAAATTGAGATTCGTGCAAATTAAATTTTATAATTTCAGGCTCTCCTTGAATCAAATCTGAACCATCTGTAACCTACAGCGCAGAAAATCACGAGCGTCCGTTAGTGCTGTGCGGCAGAGAATCCGCCTCCCCGAATATATATATATATAGTCTCTGTACCCGACCGACGGCAATCGTATCTTTCTCTTTGATATGGTCTCATATGGAATTATGGATCATCGCGAGCTCTTAACGCAATTTCTTTGACGAGATACGCTTTGAAAATTTAAGTGCTATAAATACTCCTGCTAACCGCTACCAGACCTATGAATTGTATTGTGTGTCAATCTTAATTTAATTGAGTTTTTTTTTTAATTTAAAAGGTATATATGTCTGCAATTTGTCTCTCTAATATGCGATATATATATTTATATTTAGAAGAAGGATAATGTTTCGTATATATCATATTTGATATCGATTATCGATACTGATAATTATCCACATTTAGTTGAATTATTATTTATGTTATTTCACATTATGTTGTACTTAAAAAAATATTATGCATGTTAACAAAATAATGTGCATAATAACTCAAATAACATGCATAATTATTTTAGTACAAAAAATAACATACATAACTATTTCAGTACAAAAAATAACATGCATAATAACTCAAATAATATACATAATAACTCAACTAAATGTGAATAATAACATCAATATCTATAGTCGATATCAAACGTGGTATCTATCTATCAGCTCCCTTAGAAGAAAGCTTTACTTGAACTATAATAAATTTTAGCGGAGTTCTAGTTGTTTTGGATTTGTCATTCACACTATTACACTTGTTTAGATTTAAGAAATTTGAAAATATTATTAATCTAAATATTATCAGCACCGTCGTCATTATTTCGTGCAAATTTCTTTCAGTTGATATATTACTTTTATGATTTGTGTTGATAGATGATATTATGGAATTTAGAGGTGTCAAAATCTTATTTGACTCGAGTGAGCTAGTTTGATCTTAATTATCATTTTGATGTGTTAAGACTAATTTAATTTAACTAATTAATAAATTAGTTGTGAAAAGAAATTTCTAACCCAACACAAACAGAAACAATTTGTGAAGAAATATATCACATTTCAACGAAATTGATAGCAAGACAAAATGCCCTTAACTAAATTAGTTTATCTTCAAAACCAAACTCATGTATTCACAAAAGTACTTGTTAATATTTAAACATGTTTCATCAAATGTGAGTGGATGCTTTGTTCTAATTGGTAACGGATCGAGTCGGATCTTATACATATAAAATAGAGTGTAAAATAATGATAATTTGCATGCAACTAAGAGTATTTTGATTTGAACCCATCATTTGTTGTCATTTTCTATTCAGTAAAATAGTTTGGTGACAACACAACAGTAATGTGTCAATGTTGTTGTCATGGCAATATTTAGATTGATGATGGTGATGATGTGTTTGAGTAGTATTTATTATACAGTGTAAGTAAATAAACAAGTACAACGATCACCTAAGCTGATGTCAAATTCTATCTTTTTTTTTTTTCAAGAAAAGTCAAATTTTATTGCAGTGGTAAGTCATAAGACTTACATGGAGAAAGTCTGGAATTTAAGTCTCGACTTATTTTATTTTTAAGAGTAGTTTTAAATTTATTTTCTAATTTATTTGTAAATATGTGTGTTGTAATTCTACGAATAATGAATAAAAAAACCCAAAATATTGTACGGGAACCATCATCAACTTATTATTTGAATTATGTTCGGTACACTTAAACTTAAATTATGTATCGCAAATTCGCAATTGAGAAAAATCATTTTATTAACCATTAAAAGATTTGGATAAAAAAGATTTAAAGGTGTAATTTGTAAAACGAGCACTTGGAGAAGGTCACAAGTGGCGTAGCTAAGTGGAGACGGTCGTTAGGAGTCGCAGCTCTTAAAAGCCTTTAATCCCAATGGTACCAAAAAGTAAAAGAAAAAAAGGAAAAAGAAAGTTGTACGATGGCAATATTTATTTATATATAGGTTCCATATGGACCATATGGCCATATATAGGTACTAGTTTTAATGGTTTAGGGAATTAGGGGCATATATTCTTGATTGACCAATCAATATTAAATATTTATCTCTTCGGTTATAGCTAACTCACTATGGATTCACTTCTCCAGGTATCAAAGTATCCATCCATGCATATATTTTTTTTTCATGTCACAAGTAGATGAGGTCCCAATTAGATTTGCATTAAATTATGAACACCACTTTTATTATTGATGTTTTTTTTAATAAATGAGACACAATTTTATGTACATGCTATTGGATTAAACACATCAACTCATCTCTTGTTTGACAATTTGCAAAACACATAATGTACTAACATTGCACATTAAATTTTGGTGAATATGCAGGTTAAAAAATGTACAACCCAATGTCAAACATGCTCATACATGCTCTGGACAAATCAAGACATGGTCTAAGCATCAAGGAAATGCTTCAAGGCACAAGACAAAGCATATCGTTACCATAACGCTTGTCCACTCTCTATAACGGGTCTACAAGGCGTTATAACGAGTCACCAAGGCGTCATAACGCCTCAGGAGGAGAGAGAAGGCCAAGATGCTGGAATTTCCCGAGACAAGTGTTATTGTAATGCTCCAGCAAGACGTCACAATGAATTGACATTCGTTATAACGCCTCACTCATGCGTTATAACGAGTTAGTAGTTTTCTGGCCCACATGTCAACTGCAGAAGGCCAAGAGGGAAAAGGCTCAAGGCGTTATAACTCCTTCCCATCCATTATGGAGAATCTTGTAACGCTAGAGGCAATTTTTCATAGATCAAGATCTCAAGAAGTGCTCAGCCTATATAAAGATTGCAAATACGACCCAGAAAGTCATCAAAGCATTCAGACAAGCTTTCCATCTGTAATTGAGCACTAAAGAGAGCATCTTTCAAATCTCCTCAAGCTACCTAAATCTGAGAGCACTTAGGATAGCTACCATTCTCTAGTTGTCTATTCGAGATCATCCTTTTGCTATTTGATTAGCCTTTGATGCACCACATTTGTATTGTCAAGTAGTGCATATATATCCTTAATTGTGCAGTCAATTGAACCTTTGTAACGGTGTAGTGTGATGTTGTCCCTTGCATCGAGTTAGGAAAATAAGATTGACTTTCTTGTGTTGAAAGAAGTCAAAGATCGTCTATGCCCCTTTAAAGACATTTGGTTATAGTGTAACGGCCCGGAAGATGTTTTATTCCGGAAGACTTGTGAATGTAGGCCTAAGTTTTTTTTGATAGGCCGAACCACATTACATACCGTGTCACTTATGCTTGATTGGTCTCTCTTCACTCACTCTCTCTCTCTCATTTTAAGTTCTTTGATCTCTATTTTGTGATTTGCTCTTAGAATTGCTTGCCAAATTGATTGGCTAGGTGATTAAGTTCTAAAAGATTTGTTTTTAGAAGTGGAATTAATTTACAAAATTGGAGAAAAACTATGGAATTATTGTTAGAAGTAAACGATTGAAGCTCCATTGACAACAAAAATTATAGCAATCGCGACACTGAATATTCAAATAATTTCTTTAAAAAAAATTTAAGAAATTTATAAACATATTTTTAAACTTTCAAATCATATTTATTTCAAATTTCATGCAATTAGTGTCATTTGATGCGTCATCAAATATCATCAAAATTACATAAAATTCGCAACAATGTAAATTTAACGTCTTTGAAGAAATATTGAATAAAACTAAAATTGCATGAAACCTAAATCAACATCAATCTATAAATAAAAAATGTAGCAATAATTTTTCTTCATTTTAAAAGTGAAGAAGCATAGTACCAGAGGTAGCATCAATTTTTGGTAATTATGAAAATGGTAGTGAAAAAAAGTAGTCAAGGGTACTAGTTTTTCGATCGAATGATCAGAAAGGTAGATTTTCTATCACACCGTCAGTTTTTTATTGTCGCACGATAGATTTTCTAGTCCGTGGCATTTGTTTGTTTTTTTTATTGTTTTGAACATTTATTTACGAAGTTGGCTATGCATAGAAAAATAATTACATTCTCGACCATATATTGCAAAAAATTCTGACCATTTAATTATAATTATGTCTTTTTGTTTTCAATCCGCATCAGCTACATATGATTATGTATATATCATTTTTATTTTCGTATTATCAATCTGATTGGATCTAATTTAAAGAATATTTGGTCAAAATCATAATTAAATGTTCAGAAAATTTTGCTACTTATGATCACTATTGTAAATATTTTTTTACACGTAGTCAAACTTGCAAAAAAATCAGAACATCTCCCACTCGGTAGATTTTTTTTGAAGTAGTAGGCAGAAGACCTACTAATTTCATTAATTAGAAAAAAATATTTACAGAAATAAAAAAGAAAGAGAAAGAATATGAAATAAAAATATACTACAACCTATATACAATGATATCTAGCATCTTATTCTAATTAATCTATTCCAACAGGTAGTGCTTGGCCAGCACTGGCTCCACTCATTTGAGTTGCTCTATTCCAAAACTGATGCTTCGTTAGCACAATTTGCATTAGGCCAATGTTAGTTGTAGAGTTTCCTTGGAGTATGCGTCTTTTTCTTTCCTTCCAGATGTTCCAGCATGTCCCGACTATACGTCCCATCGACTCGATTCGTTTGCTACGTAATAATTCGTTAAGATGCTCTGGTAGCTGTGAGAGATTTAGTGGGGGGGGGGGGGGTGTACCGATCGTTGAAACAAGTCACCCCACAAGCGTCTGGATAATGGACACTGTAGGAAGAGGTGTTCTGCATCCTCTAGTACGTCTAAGTCACACAGTGGACAAAACAGTGTTGTTTGGCTAGTTCCTTTTCTGAAGATTGGCGCTTGTCATGTGGCGATCTCTGAAGAGTAGGCAAGAAGAAACGTGTCTTGGGTGGAGTCGACAGTTTCCAAGGTAGTAAATCATGGCGTTGTCTGATACCAGGGTCAATTAAGAAGTTGCAAGCTGACTTTGACATGTAACTGGCAGATGAATACGAATCCATGATATCACGACCGTTTGCATTGTTGTTGTCGCCTTAAAAATATGTAGACGTGTTGCGAGGTAGCGAAAAAAGAAGGAAATGTTCATTTGATTTGGTTGGATTTTGTCGAAAGACATAATTTCGAGTTGACTTCGGCTCGTAGAGGACCAAGATGCTAACGGAGACACGGTAGAAAATTATACGTGCTGTAATTTTCAAAAAAAGTGCTATGGTAGAAAATCTACCGCGCGACAAAAAAAATTGACGCACAATAGAAAATCTATTCTTATGACCATTCAATTAAAAAACTTCAATCCCTTGACTACTTTTATCAGTATTATATTCATAAGTACCAAAAGAAAAATTCTGCATATGTAGAATGTACCAGAGGACTTAGGTTTTTTCCAGCCAATCAAACGTTCAGGTTGAAATCAGTAAATTTAACCCTAGCTCGCTTTGTTCATGTTTATTCATTGCTCGTAGTATAATAATATACATTCACAAATAAAATATAAAATAAATTAGAAAAAATTCTCTAAAAATAATTCATTAGAATTTGAACTTCAAACCTTTTTTATAATAATCTTGTACATTATTATTACACTATATAAAACTTGACTTAATATGATAATGTTACTAATGTACAAAGCGAAGCTAACAACTTTTGGAATTAGAGCCTTAAAAAAATTTAATGGTATTAATTTACATTTTTCAGTTTGGCACCTCTCCAGCTGTCATAAAATAAGGTCGGTCCCAAATAAATTTAGACCTTTCATTTGTAACATGGAAGCTGGCGATTTTGTTCATGCACAATATCTAAATAGTGATATTGTTTTCTTTTTTTTGGTAAAATTAAGATCAGGGCTCTTAATTTTTAGTTATTCATAAATAATATTTAGTGAATTTATATCTGCAATCTCTTGTACGGAGAACAAATTGATTCATTAAATAGTAAATATTGTGAAAAAACCAAAGTCAAATTATCAAATATGAAATCAATCAATTAGCAGTTGAATAATTAATTACGACTCTCCGAGTTCTGTTCTGTTTTGATTTGAGAGGAGCCTGGTTCATTTTTTTTTTCTTTTTTTTATTCATTTTTTCCTACAATAAATAGTCTCTACAAATACACGTAGTATAAATAATCTTTCGGTTAGTATTCATATTTATTATTTTTCGAATGTCTTATGTGAAAGAATTGCTCTTGGCCTAGTGGCAAATAGGTTCTGAGTTAGAAATTCAATGAAAATCAAACACCACTAAGAAATTGTAAATCACATTATAATAATATTTGAGAGCAAATAACTCTCATTTATTCTTAAAAAAATATATTATGAAAAACTTGAACATGCATTTTTATATAACAAAGTGGTACATGCCACTTTTACAATGTCTTATGAAAAAAATTGCAAAATTATCGTGTGTATTTGTACGATTTGTAATTTTTTATGTGCAAAATAACTGTATATTTAAAAATTTGCGTCATTTTACCCTCCTTTGAAAAAAATTATAGATCTTGTCTCCCGCTGGCGGAAATTCTGAATCCGCCCCTGATTATTTATGGAGTGCAAAATAATCTTAAAAACTCCTATCAATAGATACATCAAATTATAGATGTAAAAAGAATTTAGTCACGCATGCTAGTTTCGGTAATAATAACGACTTTGATTTTAGAAATCTATTAGATCTAGTTTGAAACCATTCCGCTCTATGCGAATGGAAAAATAAAAGTTCAACGAAATTTTTATTTTTCCACCTGCACAGTTGCGAGTGGGTTACCTTCGAACACGTCCTTTCTGTCAACTCATCCACCTAGATGCCAAAGGATCAAATTCTTTATTTCATATAATTGTACTTATATTAATTCCAAATCAAGTGTAAGTTCTTATGTATAATTCTAGGTTTTGAACTTTAAATTTTATGAAAATATGCAAAAAAATTTAAATTATGGGAAACTATACGTTTTTGACAATTCCACGTACAACTCTCAAGTCTTAATTATAAGGTGTACATTTTCGATTATTTTGAACTGCAATAAATTTAGTATTTGACAACTCCAAGGCTGAATCTCATAGTACATATTCTTTGGTGACTTGTGTATTTAATTCGGTCAAAACTCAAAAAGAGACGATACATAAAAATCAAATGGATCCGGATCTGCTACTCACCAGAATGACGAACAGGGTTCTGCTTGCTTCGATCCAACCGCTCATTTGAAATAAACGGTTTGGATTTGACTCAGAAGACATATGCTTTTATATATTAAAACCGTTCGATGAGAGACGATCCAAATCGAGTACAGATTTCGTTCCAAATGAAATACATGATTCCATGTACTCGGTACTTAGCTATTGACGCCTATATAATAGGATAAGCTAGGTTGAGCTGTAGCGGGCGAATTAGAGAACCCGTATATTAATAGACCCGCTCCAATAACAGGGTTCTTTCTTTGTATTAGCCACTAGGCTATTTTGCAAATCCATGTCCACCTTTGATCCCAACCCGTTTGCAAATCCAAACATACTTTTAGAAGCCTATTGGCTTTAAGTTAAAAGAAGATGTGAAAATAAGTTATTAAAGAATATTCACTCTAATGCATAATTAATATATATTTTATTTGAAGAGAATTACAAGTCACTGATATTAAATAAGATAAAAAAATTACATAGGTATGAGTATATAAAATGAGAATCGAAATAATTATTTCCGCGATTAACTACGATAAAATATTAGCCTATGATTTTAAATTTTTTGTTCTAGTTAATATCGCACATTTAAGCAACACTTCATCTTTTGCAAGTGAATATGGACATCTCCATTTGTATAATTTTGTGAAGAGGCAGGATCACTTGATGATGTTTATTTGGACAATCTTGACAATTGTAATTCAAATTATTACAGAAATATCTTTAAAGTAGAAAAAATATATAAGCATATTATTGTGCTTATAAATTAGTTGTGTTTTTAATTTGAAGCAATTCGAGTGTTATTTAATATTTCATCATGGACCATCAAATGTTAACTATTCAAAATTGCATTAAACTTGATTAATATAGATGGAGTATGAAATGACACTTAAATCACATCAAATTAAAAACACAATTAATCAATAAGTTGAAAATATGCCTATGTATTTTTTTTTTCTATTTTATATATTTTTATGAACTAATTTGAAGTTCAATTGTCATTATTGTCAAATAAGCATTGTTAAGGATCGCTTGGCAATGCTTATTTTGATAATATTATTTTGACAACTTTTAAGGAATTATGATGTTGGCAACTTAGAAATTACAGTAATATTCACTGAAACCAATATGCAAAAATTGATATATAGTTGATGCTATATATAAATTTAATTTTTGTAATTACAGAAATATAGATGATTTTGCATTCATAATATCTCTTTGAAATACTAACTAATTTAGCTTAATTCTGATGGGAATTGATAACTTTTTAGTGTTGAACTTAGTATTATTCAAATAAACGAAAATTTATACATTGAATTGTTTGCTCTTCCTAATGGCTTGTGACGGACATTTTCTCTTACTAAGGCTACTTTTTTCATCTTCACTTTGAAAAAAAAAATATTCAGTGATGAGAAAAATGAATTATAACAATAAGAGAACTTTTATAAAAAAAATTTCAAGCAATAATTTTGAGAAAAAAATAAATATTTTTCTTAAAAGAAAAAAAAACTATGTAAATAAAAAAAAATTAAATAAGTGTTCATTGTCTTCCGAATAATTTGATTCAAATATTAACAAAACTAGTTGCATATATAGTAATACAAAAGAGTTAAAGGTCTTAAATGAATTATATTATTTACATAACAATTTATGTGATGGAAATAAAATAAATAATAACACATGATCTTCTTGATAAAGATAAAACAAAGACCAAAGATCAAATCAAAAGATCAACATTGGATGTGACGGAACGACTAAAAATTATTAAAACACACTAATTTTTAGTACAGCTCTCAACATCTATCTTTCATTCAGTGAACAATTTTCTACTCTTTATTTGTAAAATGGAATTATAACAAATTTATAATGTTGTTGCTTATAGTGTAATTATTTTTATAGGCTCTTTATTTATCTACTCCTTATTTTGTAGACTTAATTAAATATATAATGTAATTATTTTTATACTCAGCATCTATTTTTATACAATTTACATAAATTTATATACAAATTTATTGGGAATAATAGTTGACAATTATGTTTTTTTTTTTGTTGAAAAATACAAAATTGTTGTTGACAAATGACAAATGACAAATAAAGAGGTAAATAGCTGTCCACCCAAAGGTAGCTAGATATGAATCTTTTCCTATTTTTTATATATTATAATTTTAAAGAAGCATTTTTTAAAGTATAAGAATAAGGAGTCATATATCCTTTCATTTTGTCAAAAAAGAAAGAAATAAATAATATGCCAGCAATTTGTTATTGTTCTTATGCAAAAAATGATGTATGTACGTGCATAATAATCAAAATAACATACATATAAATAGAATAATTTTTCGTCGAAAATCAACTGAATGCATCTAATATATATTGATGATGAAATTGATGTGCGAATCGACGAAACATTTTTCTTAAACAAATCGCACCAAGTACAAAAGCTTAACAAACTAAAATAAAATCATGAGTCTTCATGAGAAACTACAACAGTGACACTTAGACTTGGTCGTCGCAACGCCAAAAATGAGATGAATTTTAAATTGGTACATATGGCCCACATTTTATTTTTCTTCGTCGTTGTAGGTTCGAGAAATAATTTAACGTTTCATTTGATGAACTCTGATACTATAATAATAATATAATGATTTGAAAAAAAAACGTGTCAGAAGACACGAGTATATTTAATTCAGAATTATTAACAAATGCTTGTTTCCACAGGACTCCTTTTCTAAAGACAAAACTATGTAAAAGATACGAACATATAATATAGATTAGATAGAACAAATATAATAAGTATAGAACAAAATTATGGTGCTTGCACATGTACTGTACTTGCGTATCTGAATTTTCCGATGTGCATCGAGATTCGTGGAGATTCGTTCGCATCGAATCTCGATGTACATCGAATGATTCAGATACGCAAGCACGATGCATGCACAAGCACCGTAACTTCACCCATACAAAGAAAATAAATAATGGAATATGATATATTCCTATGTGGATGTCTTTGGCTCTTTGCCAATCAAATCTTAGTAGCTTTTGCAAAAATCTAATACTAAATAGGTCGGAGAGTTAAGGAACTTTCTTCCCATTTTATTGGAAAATATTACATATATACTATATTACTATTGGGTCCTACTCAACATACTAAGAGAAAAATAATAAATAAATAAATAAAAAATAATAAAAATAAAACTTGGAGGAAAAAAGTTTATTGCCTACAATTTTTTTTGCAAATTATACCCAATGAATAAAAAATATATTGTATTATATTATATTTTAGAAACACAGCTAAATATGAACAACTTTTTTTTTTTACTAAAGTGTTACTACCGAGCATAGTCTCAAAACATGATTCAGAAATCAGCTTTCAAATTTTATGCTCCATTTTTTTTGAAAGAAAAAATAAGATAACAACTCATACATCACTGTACATGCATAGTTTTCAATTACATGCTGTGTTATAATCCGATTTAAATACCCTCTTTTGTTTCTAAAAATGTGGAAAGCATTTTGGCATTTTACAGTGTACTTCAAATTTCTCATATGAGTAACTCTGCACCGACTAGTTTAGACAGGCTATCTGTATTTCCAAATATTTGCACACATTTTGGCATCAATTGGAGCCTTTCAAAAAGATATGCATCAGATCAGATGCCACTAAGACACACCATAAAAGCCCACGACACCTCAACACACCACACACAAACACACACATACAATGACACAGTACAAACAGAGCAAGTGATACAATGTGTGGGAATTTTAGAATAAATCCATTTTCCTGCTTTGTTCACGCTCAATAAATTCTCCCATTCTCTATCTACATCTCTCTTTCCTCTCTCTCTCTCCCCCTTCTTCTCCTTTCTCTCTCTTATTTCCTTCCTCTCTCTCACTTCCCAAGGCAGTGCCACCTATCTCTGACATTTGGGTATGCTTCCTTCTCCTTCCTTTTCTCTTTTCTTTTCTCACATCGGCATATAAGATACTCTGTTTCTACATTTGGGTATTGTTGCTCTATTCTTCTTGCTTTATACCTCAAATTCTCTCAATGAGTGCTTTTATTTTTATGTTGTTAGAATTGTACATATACCTTATTTTAATGGCGTATCTCTGACCATTCCAATTACCTGGTAGTTGGTACTTAACAATTTCTCTCACAATTTTGTTGCTTGCTTAATGCTTCGATACTATCCAATTCCCTTAAATAAACTATCGATTCTCATCTTTGTGCTTTTATTTTTTGTTTTTGAGGAAATTTTTTGTTCTTTTATTAAAAAATGAATGTTTTTTCAGAGTACAAGGTTCTAAGGATCCGTTGTAACTTGTATAATATTTTATTCAATTCTAGAACCATATTTCCTTCTCTTTCTTACACAAAAGTTTTAAATTTTGTTGTTTTTTTGGCACAGACAACATAGACCTGAGTCAAGACCTTGACTTATTCTCTGTAATTTTTAATCATTTCCCCACTATTTTAATCTAAGTTATTAAATAACACGCGTTCCTAACCATAACCGACCCAAATGGGTCCCCTTTTAAGTTTTAACCCCTTCGCCTTCTTTTCTTTTGTTTTCTCTCCATTTTTTAATCCACACTTCTTTTGCATGTTATGTATTCAACTTTTGAGCTGTCGCTCTCTTCTTCTGCAATCTTCACACACTACATAGCTTTAGTACAAACTCTTCATCTTATGCATTTCACATAGTGTGTTTGTATGTTTACTTATTCATAAATTCTAATGGAAATTTATTTTGGGTTTGAATCAGAGGCAGTTTGCCTCAGATCAATGGCTGTCATGGGGTTGTCACCAGGGGCCACAGAGGCGCGCCATAGAAATGGTGGTACTTTGTAAGTTTTTTTTTCACCCTTTAATTATTTAATTTATTTTCATATCAACCTCGTATCAGTATCACCACTAGTTGAGGATTCAAATTTATGAATTTTATTACTTTGCATGTTTTTGAAGTAGGCTCAATTCATAATTTTAATGTTAGCGGGGGTATCTACAAAATATTACTTTTTCAGGTTGTGGGGTGTCCTATTTCATATTTGTTTCATCCAACAGATGTGCAATTTTGTTTCACAATTTTCAGCATTTAATAATTGAAAACCAAACTTAAATTGGTAAACACTTGATACTATGTAGAAAGTTGAAGTTAAATGGGGCAATTATTTAGTTGTTGAATATTACCCTACTTCATTAAATTGTTCCTTTTATTAAGCGCGTACTTATCCATTAATAAAGGAGTATATATAGTACAGCTCGACACATATATATTTCTTTGATTGCAGTTTGTTTTATTCTTGACCTATCCATTTCAGGGATATATTTAAACAACATATTAACAAATATACTAACTCAATCCAAAAAGATTCAAACTATAGTTTTCAGAAATTGAGTAATTTGAACCAGTAAGAACAATAAATTTATTTTCATAAAAGTGGGTAATATTGTAATGATTCTTATATATTAATTAATTTTGTTAAATATTACAACTTGTGATTGGTAATTTGGTTGGCTATCAATTCCAAACATTGGATTATGTGATTAGTGTGAGAGTGAGAGTGAGACACATGTCATTGTCAAAGAAACAAGATAACCACAAATTCCATTGGTTTGCCTTTTAACTCCAGGATTGTACAAGCTGTCTCTAACACTGGCTTTGCATTACTTTATTACTTTTCTAGTTTTCTTGATCTCATTTCTCATTCAATCTGGCGTGATTCATGGTTTGATCAGATCTTAGAATAAGTTCCGATCACTTTCTGATAATAAGAAATGTCACTGTTTAAGATAACATTTTTCTGTCTTTTTGTTGCACAGTGATGTAGTTGCTTTGTACATGCCTGAGTATTTCTTGTCAATTTATTTTTGGCTCATTATAGCTCTTGTTTTTCTGACTTTGAAAACATGTACTTTTGTGGTGTGTCTAAATCAAAGAGGGTAGCTAGATTAATAACAAAAGTTTCAACGACATATTCTAGTCTATTCAGGAATGCAATTGATAATACTAATTGGCTGTTAGAGCTATCAAATTCTTATTTTATTTAAATATATACGGATTTTCCTTCATAATTTGTATGTGTAAAATTCCCTAGGTTTCAAGAATTAGTACCTGACATTTACTTCTACTAATATTTATTTGATCAATTTTTCTTCCACGCTAATCATTGTGCCTTGATTTTGTGCTCTATTTCAGTGATGAAGAAGCAAAAAGACGGACCCCAAAAATCAAGGTTTTACGAGAAGTGGAAAGGTTCAATATTTTCATATCCGAAAGAAGTCCAAACTGTAAATTCGGTTATTTAAAACTCTTGCTGGTTTCCATTCTTTGTGGTGCTTTTTTCACATTTGTATACGGTCCGCCGCAGTATCATGAGCATTCACCTCTTCCAAGTAATCGGTAAATAATTATTTAGTACCTTCGAATTTTCTTTTACCTGATTCTGGTTATGTTACTTCTCTGATACATCATGAAACTTTTTTTGACATTTATAATTTTGTATCTTGCCGTACTACGGGAAAACTTATTATCTTACAGAATTATCCAAAAATTTGCACCTTACACTTGGGATTGTACCAATGTAGGTTCTTGGATGCAAGATGGATATACGAAGCCAACAAATTTGATCCCCGGTATGCATCATCTGTCAGTATCCAATGGGGTAAAATCTCAAAAGCTGTTGCAAATATCAGGACTGAAGATCAAGGAAATCTTACTATTGGTTTATTAAACTTCAACATGAGTGAGGTCGAATCGTGGCAACAAGCTCTTCCTGATTCTAAAATCTCAGTTGTAGCACTGGAACACGCAAAGAGTAGTGTTACATGGGAGAAACTGTACCCTGAATGGATTGATGAAGAGGAAGAAGATGAGATACCATCATGTCCATCCCTATCTGATCCAAAATTTGATCCTGGTAAATTTACACACTTATTAAAAGACCACCTGCAGATTTCACAAAGAAAAATTAAAGTGTCAATGTTTGCTTATAAGCTGTAAATTAGCTACCAATTTTCCTTGTAAGTTAACAAGATATTCCAATAAATAATTCAGCTCAAGATTGATTGTCCAAAAGGAATAACTGTAAGAATTTTTGTACTGTCAAAAACAAATTTAGACGATATGGTATAAATATCATAATTAACTAATGATTAAAAAGAATATTTAAGGACACAATACCGAGCAAATCAACATTATAGAGCACAGCTTTCCTATTTTTAAGTTGGTTAATACGAGCTGTTGTGATTGTTTAGTTTTTTCTTTGGGAGTTAGTAATATACCACCTTTTTTCCTAGAAAGAAAAATATAAGATAGTTAAACACTGGTGCATAAAGTGGAGTAATTAGTGATTCATGCAAAGAGCAATCGATCTCATTTCTCAGCCAGGGCATAAATATTAATGAATGCCACTTAAATTTTTTCTTTGACAGGGTTAAAATTTGACCTGGTAGCAGTGAAGCTGCCTTGTAACAGATCAAAACATAATTGGTCGAGGGATGTGGCGAGGCTGCATCTGCAGTTGTCTTCTGCCAGGCTGGCAGTGGCTTCGGCTAGGAAGAATCTGCCGGTACATGTGCTGTTCATTACCGATTGCTTTCCAATGCCGAACCTGTTCCAGTGCAAGCACATGGTCGAACAAGAGGAAAATGTTTGGTTGTATGAAGCTGATGTAAGATCGCTAAAAGAGAAGTTGCGACTACCTATTGGTTCGTGTGAGCTTGCTGTTCCACTTAATGCAAAAGGTGATCTATATGCACTTTCAGCTGCTTACTTTGTTGCTATAGATTGGAGATTTAGTGGATCACACTCTTTAATTTACCATGGTTGAATTTCAGGTCAATTCAATGATCCATTTTACCATTACAATTAACAAACAAAAATTGTTAACAAGTAACAACTACAATAATGCTAAAAAAGTATTACCATAAAATGCCTCAAATAAACAGTACTCTCAATGATCTGTATATTATTTCAGATTAAGTTTGGTCTTTTGATGAATACCGCCATCTTTTTTTGCGGTAATAATTGTTTATTTCTATTAAAGCATAGGAATGGAAAGTGCCTTAAAATTTTAAAGCCTTATTCTCAAAAACTATTATTCCTAAATGAGATCTTATTCACACTTCAAAACATCACAGCGCGACTATACTCAGTTGATCGACAACGTGAAGCGTACGCAACAATCCTACACTCTGCTGATGCATATGTGTGCGGAGCAATTGCAGTGGCACAGAGCATCCGTCAGGCAGGGTCGACACGGGATCTAGTCATCCTGGTCGACTCCTCTATTTCTCCTGAGCACCGGGCTGGGCTACAATCTGCCGGCTGGAAGATTCGGACTATTGAACGGATCCGGAACCCAAAGGCTGCTCAAAATGCTTATAATGAGTGGAATTATAGCAAGTTTCGTCTCTGGCAACTTACTGAGTATGACAAGATTATATTCATCGATGCCGATTTGTTGATTTTGCGCAATATTGACTTCCTCTTTGCCATGCCGGAGATCAGTGCAACCCAAAATAATGCGAGTTTATTTAATTCTGGTGTGATGGTCATAGAGCCATGCAACTGCACATTCAACCTACTAATGAATCACATAAATGACATACACTCATACAACGGAGGTGACCAAGGCTACTTGAATGAGGTATTTACATGGTGGCATAGAATACCAAAGCACATGAATTTCTTGAAGCATTTTTGGAAAGGGGATAGAGATGATGTCAAGGCTAAGAAGACATGGCTTTTTGGGTCGGACCCACCGGTGCTTTACGTGCTACACTATCTCGGGCTTAAACCATGGCTTTGTTATAGAGACTATGATTGCAACTGGAATGTCCCATACATGCGCCTTTTTGCGAGTGACATGGCACATGTTAAATGGTGGAAGGTGCACGACAAGATGCCACAGGATTTGCAACGGTTTTGTGCTCTACAAACAAAACAAAAGGCCGGGTTGGAGTGGGACCGGCGGCAAGCCGAGAAGGCAAATTTATCTGACAAACATTGGAAGCAAAAAATAACTGACCCAAGATTGAACTTGTGCTATGACAAGAATTGTGATTGGGAATCTATGCTCTTACATTGGGGTGAGCCAGATCCAAGTAGTTCCGGCTCTGGTAAAAGTTCTACAAGCCATTAGGGTTATTAAGTTGTTTTCTTTCAATTTTTTGTCCCCTCTTTTGTAATAACTTGTGGCGTATATACTTGGTGGGTTGTATACCATATATAAACACTATAGTACAACAAAAATTTACTTCAAGAATATATAATGCAAAGGTTATTAATAACGCTAAGTGATCAATTCAGATCAATGGATGTATATTGTGCTAGGCCTATTTTTTGTTTGAAAAACATTTGGGCTTTTTTTCCTAAAACAAACATTTCTTCCGGCCATTTATGGTAAAAAACTAAATTTAGGTCCAGAAATAATTTGCAGGGATCTCTCAGTTCACAATTGCCAAATATGTTAATTACTTGTTGTTTCTTGAAAATTTTAGCAGCTTTAAGCTGAGTTCATGGACTGAATAAAAGCAGTTGGAACAATCACAAAATCAAGTTATTTTTCAGTTCTCACTGTAGTTATCAATCATTTTCCCAACTGGATCAGTTAAGTTCAGTGTAACAGAACAAAATTTGAAGTTTAAGATATATTCTGACTTATAGGACAGAACCAAAAGGAACTGAGGTTTTTTTTTGGTGGTCTGCTGTAGACTTAACCAGAGATCGATGATTGCCAATTTGCCACGCTTACAGTAAGGATCACTACGGGGAGCCCTTTACCACAGTGTAAAACAGCAAAAAAAAAAGTAATTTAAGAGGTTTGATTCCCATATTGCATTCTGATATGTAAACTTTGATGATTTGGTATCAAGGTGGCTTATATGTGGATAAGTTTATGCATTGGTCAGCAGGGTTCATTCTGTCTTTCATATATACTTCATCATTCCCTTCATTTTATTTTCCTCATACATCAGGAGACAAGTTTTATCTTTAGTTTTTCTTTATAAATTGCTATGTGCATAGAATTGGCTAAATGAAATAAGTTGTTTTTTTGACTCTCTTGAAGCATTAGAATTGTATTGAAGTGCATGTACTTATATATAGCTTAGTTTTTTCATAGCTTTCTCATAGCTTTTGTGTTAATATTTTTAATTGTTCTTATTGAACATCTCATGTGCATTTCGAGATATACAAAAGATTATTTTAAGGAATCAGGATTCTGAATTTTATATTTCATATTGGCTTAGCTTGAGTGCTATTATTTCCACTTTTTTCATTTAACATTTTTTAAGTACGGGCACAACTACTAGTATAAATAAGACTAAGAAACAAACATAGCAGATCTCAAGGTAAAAATTTTAAAAGGTATATCAGGAAACTAGATTTCTCAGGTTTTTTTCTTATCTGTAGAGGTTTTGAATAATTAGTGCATTTGAAGTGACCTATATGCTTGCCAATAGTATGGGCTTGAAACCAAGCGCAAATAATATCAAACTGGGCTTATGTGGAGACAAAATATGCAATATTTGACAAGGCCATTGTATATTTATATTCAGTGAATTAACGGGTCAAAGTAACTAGTAAATAAATACTCTTATACCTTTTGAAAAAGGCTTTTGCTATCACCAGACCAGACCCAAGATAGAATTTTCTCTATTTTTTTTAGTAAGATACTGAAATATTTGGATTAGCCTAGAATATTTGTCAATAATTAAGAATATAAATTCAATTTTTAAAATCAAAGTACCTCTGATCTTTAAGTCCAAAATTCAATGCAGAACCAAACCACACATTCTATAGTGGTCATTTTTGATATTTACATAGTTCAGATTTATTTAATGTTCTGAACAGAAACAAAGCCAAAATAAAAGGGAATACAAGAACTGATCACTGATCAGTTATCAGTGGTCCATTCTAGTAACATGACTAATAAAGTGGGGAACCTACAGCGCTAAAATAGTAACTAAACAGTAAACATTAAACGATGATATGTAGCATTGTGTACCACAAATTTAGGCCTTACAACTCCAGTTTAAATTTGAAGGGGCAGAAGTGGCAGCTGTTTATGTCTACTATTTATTTCGCACAGTGTAATTGTTGTACTCTGGTACGTGCGTTTTTCTGGTTACAAGTTAGTAGAACTGTATATATATGTAACTTAATTCATCTCACTGAAAAAGAGCATTTGGTCCTTTTCCAGTGGCTATTCTCTTGTCTTTATATATGTATTAGGATAGCAGTTAAGGGATGTAACAGAATCAGTTTGGAATTCTCAGCAAACAAGATGAGAATGGAGGCCTTAGTCCAACATCGAAAGAACTAAGATGAGATTCTTCTGGAAAAAAAATGATAGCCCTTCCCGAGGAGGATACCTGATCAATTGGACTAAAGTCTGGCTACCGAAACAAAATGGAGGTCTCGGAATACTGAATATCAAAACATTAACGTAGCACTGCTCGTTAAATGACTCTGAAAAATCTACTCGAATCAACTATCACCATTCCCAAGCTTAAAACTTTGTGACAAGACACTAAACTTACCTGGATTAGCCCATGATATTGGCGACACAGATCTAAGTACATACCCCTCCTTTTTCCTCAAAAACCTACTTGGCCTCCTACCAATCCTAAGAACATCCATTAATACCCTTCCGGACAACTCCATAAATTGGAAATGGACACCCATTGGTCAGTTTTCCTCTAGATCAACATATAGATTTCTTATCATTCCAGGAGTCATATCAAATATGACCAAGTATATTTGGAACACAAAAGTCCCCAACAAGGTGAAAGTCTTCATCTGGTCGGCAATAGCAAAGAGAATATCAACTATGGATAATATCCAGGCGAGACAGGATGTGCAAAATGATGCATGCCTGCTCTGCAGGAATGGGACCCTAGAAAGCGCAGAACATCTCTTCCTCACATGCCCTTTCTCCTCCCAAGTTTGGCATGGGGTAGCCCCAGGGGTAACATCAAGAGAAGCGGACGACATCTCTACCTTCTGGCTTGACAATAGGAAGGCACTTACCAAGACAGCGGCAACTCATTGGGATTCAACCCTCTGCGCAACGCTTTGGTGTCTATGAAAGGAACGCAACTGCCGACTCTTCTCATCATTATCACGACCCAGTCACCTCCTCATCATCGAAATATCGAAGGAAGCCAGAAACTTGATAGCGCACTGTTAGCTAGGCCAAATAGACCAGAATTAGACAATTGTAACATTGCTCGTCTCCTCCACAAAGATGTAATTATGTAATAATATTTTTCCTTTCTTTAATAAATTTTTTAAGTGGGCTGGCCCACTTTCCTCAAAAAAAAAAGAATTAGTTTTCAAGAAGCTGTTAGTCAGTCAGTCAGTACAGATTCAGTGTATTTATTCACAGCAAAAGCTATATATACATTTGTACTAATTCTAATTGAGATCAAGAAATATAATACACAATTACATTCATTTTGTTCTCTTCTTTTCCTCTTTTAACAAATTACATGGTATCAAAGCTTTTGATCCTCTTCAAAAATAGCGACTTCACCAAATCCAAAGCAAAACAATTCGTTCTCCTGTAAATTCCACTACCACTGATACTCCAGTAGTAAACCATAATGCCTTTGATTCTATCGTTTTCCTTTCTCTTCCAATCGCCATTGAACTTACTGAAACAAACTTTCTTACCTGAAAATTTCAGATTATTCCACTGATTCAAGGGTTGATCTTGAAAGGTTTCTTGATTCACCTCCTCCTCAAACAACTCTTCGAAATGCCAATGGTCAGATCTCGATTAATCCTACCTATCTTTCATGACACCGATAGGAATAATTACTTCTTGATTGGCTTCGATCATCTCTTATAGAGACTCTTCTTGCTCAAGTCATCTCCTCGATCACCCCCAAAGATTTCTCACAATCTTTGGAAGATTATTATGCCTCAACATCAAGAGCACGCCACCACAAGTTGAAGCGTCAGATTTAGATAGCCTCTAGGGGTGATTCGACTTGCTTGAAGTATCTCCTTGTACTGAGACGTGTCGCTGACAAGCTAGCTTTTATTGGTGCTCCATTATCAGAAGATGATCTGGTCTCAGCAACGATCAACAGTCTAGACATCAAATACAATTCCATAGTTACAATTGTTTTGACTGCTCGATAGTAACACTCTCACCTTCTCTGATTTGTGAGGCCTATTGCTTGGTAACAAAGCTCTCCTCAAGAGCCAAACAATTCAGACCTCATCTGCCTTCCATGTCGGAAAATGAGGCACCAATCGATTTCAAAACTAATTGAATCCAACTCAGGGTCGTTCCGCCGATGATGAAAATTACAACATGCCAACTTCTTTTGGGCCTAACTTCTTTAATCTTTCTAACCAAATGATCCCAAGATGGGACCTTCCAAGATAGCTGTGAAATTTACTTCAAGTTAGCTGTGAAATCTTTTTAGGATTTCATGTTTTTGTTCCATCTTTGAGTGTTATCTAAATTCATTGGAACTGAATCCATTCACCATTTTCCTATCAAATCACTAAAACAGGAACTTCAGCCCAAGATGGGTCAAATCTGAAAATTGGCTTTATTGAACTATTATTTTGAGAATCAAATATCAGTGGATTATGATCAGATTTGAGTCTAGTTAAGCCTTTGACTTCAGCATGAGGGTAAACATTGTCTCATTGATGATTGTATAGCATTCTATTTAATAATATCATACACTGACATCTTCTATTATTGGACCAAGTGTATACCATGTAGTTGATATTCCAACGAGTTATTGATATAAATAAAGGAATTGAATTTATATGCCCCAAATCACTAAAGGACTTTTTTATTTTTCTCATGCCAATATCTAATAGAATTGAAGTCCCTATATAATAATCAAGGGCATGTCCATATTGTGCTTAAGGTATATAATTCTTCGAAGAACAAATATTTCAAAGCATATTTTGTTGGCCCATACACAATAGTAATTCCAAATTTTATTTTATCTTTCTCATCTTTTAATGCAATAGATAATCGAATTGAAGTCCCTATATAAAATATGTGCCTACACCCTAGTACTATCTTATTTAACTGGTTTCTTTTATCTTTGTCTTTTTTTAAAAATTTAGCACCATGTTTAATCTTAAATTCCATTTCCTCATAAGCAGATTCAAATTGTTTTTTTATAAAATTCTGAGGAATAGGACATATTTTATACTCTCACTCAATCCATCACCCAATTTCAACCCAAACACTTCTAATCTTATTGTCATTCTTGAAAGAGAGATCTCAAGAGTAGGTTGTCAAGTTCACCTCATCAATTCTGACGTAGCCTTGTATGATTACTCGATCTCACCAACAACCCGGCCCCTCCACTAGCAATCAACACTCTTCAGCATCTGTTACATCCATGGAAAGGTCGAAGCAGAGAAGCATAAGTTTTGTTCAACCCTCTCCACCGAAATCTCTTTATTTGTATGAACAACAACACACTTCCTGAAACTCTCTTCAATTTGCCTGGATTCAGGCGTATTCTCAAAGAACTGGATCTTCTTCTCACTCATAGTAAAGGATTCACATGGATCCGCCTTCAAATCACCAGTTGAACTTCACGTAATCTCTGTCGCCTTGATTACTACTTGTTTTTCAGCTCCGATCGAAACAATGCTATTTATTTTTCCTTTCTCGTTCGATTTACAGTCTCGATCTGAGTTGAGGTTTCCACTATCGTCTTTCTCCTACACTGCCAAGAACGATGACATATATTATTACATTCAAAGCAGATCTTAGCATTTCTATAGTCTCTTGCTCGATGACCTCTCTCTTTACACCTATAACATCGACCTGGAACTATTTAAAATCGAGAAAAAAGAGCTTTAACTGTTTCTCAAGCCTTACTGGAAGTTTTTGCAGCAAGCTTCGTAACGTTGCATCAGTGAAATCCTGAGCCTTAGACCCAGGCACCAAAACCTCCTTGTATAATCCATGTTAGATTGATGAATCACTTCTAGTAATGCACGATTCGACTCAACAAGATCCTCCAGCGTTCATTGAAGCGATGAGATTGTTGATTGTAGATCGATCTCGCAATGATTCATGCTTTGCGATCAGGAGCGGAGGTATATATATTTCAGGGGAGGGGGCTAAGCACCCCCCATAAATCAAAGAATTGTAAAATTTTGCATTAAGTCTTGTATTTTTTAGTTGTTATTAATAACTAGCACTCCTTATAAAATTAAAACTATACAATAACTTTAATTCAGCCTTCCTTATATTTATTTTCTAGTTCCGCCTCGGTTTGAGATCTCGACAATTGTTGTGCATCTACTGTTTTGATCGGGCCGAATGCTGATACATCAAACTCTAGCCCAACTGTTTCGTTTTTTTGCCTTCCAAATCGTCTTTTCTTTTCTCTCTATTCATTGGGCTATCCAAATTTGCATTCATAGAATACAATTACATTCATTCTGTTCTCTTCTCTTCTTTCTTTTAACAAATTACAGTATGCTCATATTAATTACGTGACATCATCCCATAATTACGTGTACAGCAACATATTATCTATGTATTTGTGGTGGTTAACAAAAGAAGCAAGAGAAAATTCTCCTTTATGGGAGATCCGAACCAAAGAATATAATTTGCAATTTTGGGATTCAAGTGGCTACAATGAATTTTGCTCATTTTATATACATGTCTCTATCATATCAGTCAAGTACATTGGAACGCTCAACTTATATCCATTAGGATATTAGTTAGATTTTATGCTATATAGTTATATTAAATTTTTACCAATCATATATAGAAGTACCTTCTTTGCATTTAGATTACAATTAAATGCAGCATCTTTGAATGCAGATCGAATTGCATGAACAATTGCACATGCATGTGTAATGGCCACTAGGAATTACCAAACATATATCCACGTACTAGATCATCTTTTGGCAAAGTTTTGAAATTATAACATTTGGCAAAGTTTTGAAATTATAACATATATAGTTATCTTGTTTTGTTATCAATCTTGTTGGATGTTTCTATTGGTTAATTTCATACAAACTAGGACATGGTATTCATAAAAATCTTTAAACTTTAATAAATTGGAATTCGCATGCATTTATAGGTACACAGATTCACGAAAAAAAAAAGAAATGCACGAATCAAACTGATATATCTTAACATCGATGTACTTGAGAACAAAACTTGGAAAACATTGCTAGAATTTTTTTCCTTATGAAATAACGTTATAATTGATTAAGTAAATGACATCCAATTAACGTTGTAAGCACTTATCCTATACACATACACATTGCATCATCATAGACCATTGTGAAGGCTACATATATATATACTTGCACCACACTGCGTATATATATTTGAGGTAGACAAAAAGTACACAAAAAGAAAAGTTTTCAAGCTCATATGAGCAAATGTTACATAGTTGATGATTTGATTTACCTTTCCGACAAGGTAGACTGATAGCTACCCACATGGAAATTCCAAGTTATATCATTGGGCACTAAAAATGAGAGATGAGAGATCATTTGATTCAGTGCCATTGATGCATTCCTTTCTCCTCCCCCATCACAATCAAAGCAGTGTGCTTTTGTTTCTCTTTGTTAAAATCTTTATTTATTTATTTATATTTTTACACTCATGTGCTAAGATTTAATATGGTGAGACTTAATTGAGTCAATCCTAATCATGCCTTTCCTTAACTAGCAAAGGTTGTAATAAAAGGTGGAGAACTCAATTACACATTGCGATAGGAGCCTGTGCATCCCTTTTCCACATCTCTCTCTCTGTCTCTGGTCTCTATCTCTCTCTCTTTCTTCTCTATCATACTTGGTTCTTCAGTCTTGACACAATCATTAAACCGAGAACTATATATAAAGATCATTGATAGAGAAAAATAATTGTGGCTGAAAAAAATCTGTGTAAACGCATATATGCTGCACGCAAAATTGAACATGCTATTAATTTAAGATGGATGAATTGGTTATACTTTCAACATGGCAACATATATATTGATCGCTTCCACCACCTTTTGGTGACATAATTAAAAGATCACCACATTAATTATCAAATTCAATCAATCCTATTTTGGATCCTATATATGTTTGTATAGGGCTAATTAAACTCAAATGAACCATACCGGTGGAGGAAATATTGATTGCTTTATAATTTGATTCAAAAACAGAAAAAATTAAATGAGCTTTTGCATACAAGTATAAAATGTTATACATTAAATACTTAAAAAGAATAAATTGGTCATCAACTAATAAGCTCTGCAATACTAGTTGAAAATCATGTTCCACAAAAAGAGATGCGACATTGCACCAGATTCCTCGAGTAATTTTCTTGGCTAGCAACTACCACCACTAGAATTTTGAGCATTGGTGTGCTTAGAAACTGTTTAAGATATAAGAAGTCGGAAAAAATAATAAATCACATCAAAAAGGATAACAAGAAGAGCTATATAATTTTTCAAAATATCCCTTTAAGAAAATCACAATAAGATGCATAAACAACAGAATACACCTGTATGTATTCACGGCATTAATTCCTAGTACAGCATAATCTTAAAATGCTCAAAAATGCTTGTTGCATCATACAATAAATCCAACATTAAATGAACCGAGAAGACAAATTATATATTATAACCATAATCTCTTAATTGTCCTGATTTGTGAGCTTGTCAACTGAAACTCGTACTTACTACTGATTAAATTACCAAAACGACAAGAGGTCATAATATTGGTGTCAGTTGGAGACATCCTAGAATGCAAAACTGCAACAGAAACTTGCAATCATGTGTGCATGCATATCCAGCACCAAGATTTGTGATTGGTGATCTAGATCTACACTTAGCGCCGGAGGGATCGAGCTACAGAGAACTAAACAGGGACCATATACATTGCTCCTCTAAATCCTCTTTGCAACATAATATATATATATATATATATAATAGGAGCCTAAAATTATATTATACAATTTTTGAGAGGTCAAATATTTCTTTTCTTTGGAGTTATGGTAATTACTTGACATCTTTTTCATATTGGTAGAATTGGTAGAATGACTGCATTTGTCCTCTAAGTTCTGATCTGATACTTACGGATGTACACGATATATCTTCATATTTATTTCATGGATAATGTTTCGTAGATATTAATATTGATATCGATTATCGATATTGATGTTATTATGCACATTTAGTTGAGTTACTATGCATATTATTTGAGTTATTATGCATGTTATTTTATGTTATTTGCATACTGAAAAAAATATTATGCATGTTAACAAAATAATGTGCATAACTATTTCAATATAAAAAATAGAATGCATAACTATTTCAGTAAAAAAAATAACATGAATAATAACTCAAATAATGTGCATAATAACTCAATTAAATGTGCATAATAACAACGGTATCGATAGTCGGTATCAATATTGCTATCTACGTATCAGCTCCCTTATTTCATTATAGCAGAGCAATATATAAGAGCAGAGATTTCAAAACTGAAGGTCTGATTAACAAAACCATTTCTGTTAACTCATTGATCTAAATATAACCTGACAACAGAGATGGAAAGACTACCAGAATAGATACTCTTCTTTATAAGCAAATAAATGCCGCAAGGGAACTGACAAGATCGATCTCTTGTACCCTTGTTGTGGATTAATTAAAGAAACATATATATGTTGAAATATGCATATATATTAGCTTGATTAAAATTATAATCACGGTCCATTAAACTTTTGTTAATCAGTAACTGCAATGACCAAATGTAGAGGTAAGTTAGGCAGAAATCAAATTGACCAAAAATGCAACATTTTCAATCAGGCATGAGAGAGATCAAGGGTTAGTTGATTGTGGTGGTTGGTTATTGGTGAGGATCTAATTTGGATATAATAATGAGTTGGTACTTTGAATGAAAGGAATTCATCTATACCTAGGGTTATCCCCTCAACTTCTCAGGTAGAGTATGGACCATTCACAGAATAGACTGCTTCCAATTTTGGTAATTCCTCCCATGATAACTCCATAATTCTCTTTTATTTCTATGAAACAAACAGTAAAGTACACAACGTATTTATTTATATAATTATATCTCACTTATAAATGTTGAAAAGGACTAACAATTATGGTGCATATGATTCTCTTCACAACGAGATATTAGCTACCTAATAATTGGTTTTAATTAGCTTAACTATATATCTCATCATTTAGATCAAACAGTGGCATTCATTAATTACACAATCCGGCCTGAAAACTATGGGAAATGCAACTCGAGGTCAAAAAACATAGCCAATTATTGGTATGAAATTGCGATTACTATCTTATGACAGTGATGTGGTTACATAGATGCGATTCAAATCGACATTACGTTCCTACCTCGAATAAGTTTAGTTACCTTTTCGACACATAAATGGACCACCATGAAGACATGCATCTAGCTGGCTACATGCTAGCCTTGAATTTTCTTAAATGTCA